>JAMJFZ010003735.1:57500-84588 GCA_026225945.1 Cricetomys ansorgei | reverse complement strand
TGTTAGGGTTAATGTTTGGATTAGGGTTAGGGTAAGGGTTAGGTTAGAGTGTTAGGGTTAGGGATAGTGGTTAGCGTTAGAGTTAGGGTTAAGGTTAGGGTTGGTTAAGGTTAGGGTTAGGGTTAGGGTTAGGGTTAGGGTTAGGGTTAGGGGTGTATTAGGGTTGGGTGTTAGGGTTAGGATTAGGGTTAGGGTTTGGGCTTAGGGTTAGGGTTAGGGTTAGGGTTAGAGTTAGGGTTAGGGTTTGGGTTAGGTTTAGGTTTAGTGTTAGGGTTAGGATTATGGTTAGGATTAGGGTTAGTGGTTAGGGTTAGGGTTAGGGTTAGGTGTAGTTACTTCTGAGAGTCTTGTGTGTGAGAGAAGCTGGAATCACACTCAGAGTGCATAGTTTGATAAGTGTGCATTGACCACTTTGTTGAAATAACCATTGATAGTGTGTTTACATCTGTGTTGTGTTTCAGACGTTCCTAGGGTTAGAATTGCATTGGGAACACACATGTTACTTAGTTCTCGAAACACTTCTGTTCTGTAGTCGCCTTTGAAGTTTCTCTGTTTCCTTAGTTAGAAAAGACATGTATTTATGTTTTAGTGGATAAACGCATAGGAACTGTGTTTCAATGTGTTACTCCTATTAGGAGAGTGTTTCTTAGTAGATGCTGTTGCAATACGTATTTTAGTTACTTCTGAGAGTCTTGTGTGTGAGAGAAGCTGGAATCACAATCTAAGTGCATAGTTTGATGAGTGCTCATTTACCACTACGTTGAAATACCCATGGATAGTGTGTTTACATCTATGTTGTGTTTCAGATATTCCTATTGTTAGAATTGCATTTGGAACACACATGTTACTTAGTTCTTGAAACACTTCTTTTCTGTAGTCGCCTTTGAAGGTTCTCTGTTTCCTTAGTTAGAAAAGACATGTATTCATGTTTTAGTGGAGAAACGCATAGGAACTGTGTTTCAATGTTTTAGGTGTATTAGGAGAGTGTTTCTTAGTATATGCTGTTGAAATACGAATTTTAGTTACTTCTGAGAGTCCTGTGTGTGAGAGAAGCTGGAATCACAATCAGAGTGCACAGTTTGATGATTGTGCATTGACCACTATGTTGAAAGTACCTACTGATAGTGGGTTTACATCTTTGTTGTGTTTCAGACGTTCCTGCGGTTAGGGTTAGGGATAGGATTAGAGTTAGGGTTAGGGTTAGGGTTAGGTTTACGGTTAGAGTTAGGGTTTTAGGGTTAGGGTTAGAGTTAGGGTTAGGGTTAGGGTTAGGGTTAGGAGAGGATTAGGGTTGGGGGTTAGGGTTAGGGTTAGGATTAGGGCTTGGGTTCAGGGTTAGGGTTAGGGTTTGGGTTAGAGTTAGGGTTAAGGTTTGGGTTAGGGTTAGGATTAGGGTTAGGGTTAGGATTATGGTTAGGATTATGGTTAGGGTTAGGGTTAGGGTTAGGGTTAGGGTTAGGTGTAGTTACGTCTGAGAGTCTTGTGTGTGAGAGAAGCTGGAATCACACTCAGAGTGAATAGTTTGATAAGTGCGCATTGACCACTTTGTTGAAATACCCATTGATAGTGTGTGTACATCTGTTTTGTGTTTCTGATGATCCTAAAGTTAGAATTGCATTTGGAACACACATGTTACTTAGTTCTCGAAACACTTCTGTTTTGTAGTCTCCTTTGAAGTATCTCTGTTTCCTTAGTTAGACAAGACATGTATTTATGTTTTAGTGGATAAACGCATAGGAACTTTGTTTCAATGTGTTAGGCGTATTAGGAGAGTGTTTCTTAGTAGATGCTGTTGCAATACGTATTTTCGTTACTTCTGAGAGTCTTGTGTGTGAGAGAATCTGGAATCACAATCAAAGTGCATAGTGTGATGAGTGCGCATTTACCACTACGTTGAAATACCCATGGATAGTGTGTTTACATCTATGTTGTGTTAAAGACATTCCTATTGTTAGAATTGCATTTGGAACACACATGTTACTTAGTTCTTGAAACACTGCTTTTCTGTAGTCGCCTTTGAAGGTTCTCTGTTTCCTTAGTTAGAAGACATGTATTCATGTTTTAGTGGAGAAACGCATAGGAACTGTGTTTCAATGTGTTAGGCGTAGTAGGGAGAGTGTTTCTTAGTTGATGCTGTTGCAATACGTATTTTAGTTACTTCTGAGAGTCTTGTGTGTGAGAGAAGGTGGAATCACACTCAGAGTGCATAGTTTGATAAGTGCGCATTGACCACTATGTTGAAATACCCATTGATAGTGTGTTTACATCTGTTTTGTGTTTCAGACGTTCCTACGGTTAGAATTGCATTTGGAACACACATGTTACTTAGTTCTTCAAACACTTCTTTTCTGTAGTCGCCTTTGTAGGTTTCTCTGTTTCCTTAGTTAGAAAAGACATGTATTCATGTTTTAGTGGTGAAATGCAAAGGAACTGTTTTTCAATGTGTTAGGCATATTAGGAGAGTGTTTCTTAGTAAATGCTGTTGCAATATGTATTTTACTTACTTCTGAGAGTCTTGTGTTTGAGAGAAGCTGGAATCACACTCAGAGTGCATAGTTTGATAAGTGCGCATTGACCACTATGTTGAAATACCCATTGATAGTTGGTTTACATCTGTGTTGTGTTTCAGACGTTCCTGCGGTTAGGGTTAGGGTTAGGATTAGAGTTAGATTGAGTGTTAGGGTTAGGGTTAGGGTTAGGGTTAAGATTTTAGGCTTTGGGTTAGGGTTAGTGTTAGGGTTAGGGTTTTAGTGTTAGGGTTAGGTTTAGGATTAGGTTTAGTGTTTGGGTTAGGGTTAGTGTTAGGGTTAATGTTTGGATTAGGCTTAGGGTAAGGGTTAAGGTTAGAGTGTTAGGGTTAGGGATAGTGGTTAGCGTTAGAGTTAGGGTTAAGATTAGGGTTGGTTAAGGTTAGGGTTAGGGTTAGGGTTAGGGTTAGGGTTAGGGTTAGGGGTGTATTAGGGTTGGGTGTTAGGGTTAGGATTAGGGTTAGGGTTTGGGCTTAGGGTTAGGGTTAGGGTTAGGGTTAGAGTTAGGGTTAGGGTTTGGGTTAGGTTTAGGATTAGTGTTAGGGTTAGGATTATGGTTAGGATTAGGGTTAGTGTTAGGGTTAGGGTTAGGGTTAGGTGTAGTTACTTCTGAGAGTCTTGTGTGTGAGAGAAGCTGGAATCACACTAAGAGTGCATAGTTTGATAAGTGTGCACTGACCACTTTGTTGAAATAACCATTGATAGTGTGTTTACATCTGTGTTGTGTTTCAGACGTTCCTAGGGTTAGAATTGCATTGGGAACACACATGTTACTTAGTTCTCGAAACACTTCTGTTCTGTTGTCGCCTTTGAAGTTTCTCTGTTTACTTAGTTAGAAAAGACATGTATTTATGTTTTAGTGGATAAACGCATAGGAACTGTGTTTCAATGTGTTACTCCTATTAGGAGAGTGTTTCTTAGTAGATGCTGTTGCAATACGTATTTTAGTTACTTCTGAGAGTCTTGTGTGTGAGAGAAGCTGGAATCACAATCTAAGTGCATAGTTTGATGAGTGCTCATTTACCACTACGTTGAAATACCCATGGATAGTGTGTTTACATCTATGTTGTGTTTCAGATATTCCTATTGTTAGAATTGCATTTGGAACACACATGTTACTTAGTTCTTGAAACACTTCTTTTCTGTAGTCGCCTTTGAAGGTTCTCTGTTTCCTTAGTTAGAAAAGACATGTATTCATGTTTTAGTGGAGAAACGCATAGGAACTGTGTTTCAATGTTTTAGGTGTATTAGGAGAGTGTTTCTTAGTATATGCTGTTGAAATACGAATTTTAGTTACTTCTGAGAGTCCTGTGTGTGAGAGAAGCTGGAATCACAATCAGAGTGCACAGTTTGATGATTGTGCATTGACCACTATGTTGAAATACCTATTGATAGTGGGTTTACATCTGTGTTGTGTTTCAGACGTTCCTGCGGTTAGGGTTAGGGATAGGATTAGAGTTAGGGTTAGGGTTAGGGTTAGGTTTACGGTTAGAGTTAGGGTTTTAGGGTTAGGGTTAGAGTTAGGGTTAGGGTTAGGGTTAGGGTTAGGAGAGGATTAGGGTTGGGGGTTAGGGTTAGGGTTAGGATAGTGTATAGGGCTTGGGTTCAGGGTTAGGGTTAGGGTTTGGGTTAGAGTTAGGGTTAAGGTTAGGGTTAGGGTTAGGATTAGGGTTAGGGTTAGGATTAGGTTAGGATTATGGTTAGGGTTAGGGTTAGGGTTAGGTTAGGGTTAGGTGTAGTTACGTCTGAGAGTCTTGTGTGTGAGAGAAGCTGGAATCACACTCAGAGTGAATAGTTTGATAAGTGCGCATTGACCACTTTGTTGAAATACCCATTGATAGTGTGTTTACATCTGTTTTGTGTTTCAGATGATCCTAAAGTTAGAATTGCATTTGGAACACACATGTTACTTAGTTCTTGAAACACTTCTGTTTTGTAGTCTCCTTTGAAGTTCTCTGTTTCCTTAGTTAGAAAAGACATGTATTCATGTTTTAGTGGATAAACGCATAGGAACTTTGTTTCAATGTGTTAGGCGTATTAGGAGAGTGTTTCTTAGTAGATGCTGTTGCAATACGTATTTTCGTTACTTCTGAGAGTCTTGTGTGTGAGAGAAGCTGGAATCACACTCAGAGTGCATAGTTTGATGAGTGCGCATTGACCACTATGTTGAAATACCCATTGATAGTGTGTTTACATCTGTGTTGTGTTTCAGACATTCCTATTGTTAGAATTGCATTTGGAACACACATGTTACTTAGTTCTTGAAACACTTCTTTTCTGTAGTCGCCTTTGAAGGTTCTCTGTTTCCTTAGTTAGAAGACATGTATTCATGTTTTAGTGGAGAAACGCATAGGAACTGTGTTTCAATGTGTTAGGCGTATTAGGAGAGTGTTTCTTAGTAGATGCTGTTGCAATACGTATTTTAGTTACTTCTGAGAGTCTTGTGTGTGAGAGAAGGTGGAATACACTCAGAGTGCATAGTTTGATAAGTGCGCATTGACCACTATGTTGAAATACCCATTGATAGTGTTTTTACATCTGTTTTGTGTTTCAGACGTTCCTACGGTTAGAATTGCATTTGGAACACACATGTTACTTAGTTCTTCAAACACTTCATTTCTGTAGTCGCCTTTGTACTTTCTCTGTTTCCTTAGTTAGAAAAGACATGTATTCATGTTTTAGTGGTGAAATGCAAAGGAACTGTTTTTCAATGTGTTACGCATATTAGGAGAGTGTTTCTTAGTAAATGCTGATGCAATATGTATTTTACTTACTTCTGAGACTCTTGAGTTTGAGAGAAGCTGGAATCACACTCAGAGTGCATATTTTGATAAGTGCGCATTGACCACTATGTTGAAATACCCATTGATAGTTGGTTTACATCTGTGTTGTGTTTCAGACGTTCCTGCGGTTAGGGTTAGGGTTAGGATTAGAGTTAGATTGAGTGTTAGGGTTAGGGTTAGGGTTAGGGTTAAGATTTTAGGCTTTGGGTTAGGGTTAGTGTTAGGGTTAGGGTTTTAGTGTTAGGGTTAGGTTTAGGATTAGGTTTAGTGTTTGGGTTAGGGTTAGGTGTTAGGGTTAATGTTTGGATTAGGCTTAGGGTAAGGGTTAGGGTTAGAGTGTTAGGGTTAGGGATAGTGGTTAGCGTTAGAGTTAGGGTTAAGATTAGGGTTGGTTAAGGTTAGGGTTAGGGTTAGGGTTAGGGTTAGGGTTAGGGTTAGGGGTGTATTAGGGTTGGGGTTAGGGTTAGGATTAGGGTTAGGGTTTGGGCTTAGGGTTAGGGTTAGGGTTAGGGTTAGAGTTAGGGTTAGGGTTTGGGTTAGGTTTAGGATTAGTGTTAGGGTTAGGATTATGGTTAGGATTAGGGTTAGTGTTAGGGTTAGGGTTAGGGTTAGGTGTAGTTACTTCTGAGAGTCTTGTGTGTGAGAGAAGCTGGAATCACACTAAGAGTGCATAGTTTGATAAGTGTGCACTGACCACTTTGTTGAAATAACCATTGATAGTGTGTTTACATCTGTGTTGTGTTTCAGACGTTCCTAGGGTTAGAATTGCATTGGGAACACACATGTTACTTAGTTCTCGAAACACTTCTGTTCTGTTGTCGCCTTTGAAGTTTCTCTGTTTACTTAGTTAGAAAAGACATGTATTTATGTTTTAGTGGATAAACGCATAGGAACTGTGTTTCAATGTGTTACTCCTATTAGGAGAGTGTTTCTTAGTAGATGCTGTTGCAATACGTATTTTAGTTACTTCTGAGAGTCTTGTGTGTGAGAGAAGCTGGAATCACAATCTAAGTGCATAGTTTGATGAGTGCTCATTTACCACTACGTTGAAATACCCATGGATAGTGTGTTTACATCTATGTTGTGTTTCAGATATTCCTATTGTTAGAATTGCATTTGGAACACACATGTTACTTAGTTCTTGAAACACTTCTTTTCTGTAGTCGCCTTTGAAGGTTCTCTGTTTCCTTAGTTAGAAAAGACATGTATTCATGTTTTAGTGGAGAAACGCATAGGAACTGTGTTTCAATGTTTTAGGTGTATTAGGAGAGTGTTTCTTAGTATATGCTGTTGAAATACGAATTTTAGTTACTTCTGAGAGTCCTGTGTGTGAGAGAAGCTGGAATCACAATCAGAGTGCACAGTTTGATGATTGTGCATTGACCACTATGTTGAAATACCTACTGATAGTGGGTTTACATCTTTGTTGTGTTTCAGACGTTCCTGCGGTTAGGGTTAGGGATAGGATTAGAGTTAGGGTTAGGGTTAGGGTTAGGTTTACGGTTAGAGTTAGGGTTTTAGGGTTAGGGTTAGAGTTAGGGTTAGGGTTAGGGTTAGGGTTAGGAGAGGATTAGGGTTGGGGGTTAGGGTTAGGGTTAGGATTAGGGCTTGGGTTCAGGGTTAGGGTTAGGGTTTGGGTTAGAGTTAGGGTTAAGGTTTGGGTTAGGGTTAGGATTAGGGTTAGGGTTAGGATTATGGTTAGGATTATGGTTAGGGTTAGGGTTAGGGTTAGGGTTAGGGTTAGGTGTAGTTACGTCTGAGAGTCTTGTGTGTGAGAGAAGCTGGAATCACACTCAGAGTGAATAGTTTGATAAGTGCGCATTGACCACTTTGTTGAAATACCCATTGATAGTGTGTGTACATCTGTTTTGTGTTTCTGATGATCCTAAAGTTAGAATTGCATTTGGAACACACATGTTACTTAGTTCTCGAAACACTTCTGTTTTGTAGTCTCCTTTGAAGTATCTCTGTTTCCTTAGTTAGACAAGACATGTATTTATGTTTTAGTGGATAAACGCATAGGAACTTTGTTTCAATGTGTTAGGCGTATTAGGAGAGTGTTTCTTAGTAGATGCTGTTGCAATACGTATTTTCGTTACTTCTGAGAGTCTTGTGTGTGAGAGAATCTGGAATCACAATCAAAGTGCATAGTGTGATGAGTGCGCATTTACCACTACGTTGAAATACCCATGGATAGTGTGTTTACATCTATGTTGTGTTAAAGACATTCCTATTGTTAGAATTGCATTTGGAACACACATGTTACTTAGTTCTTGAAACACTGCTTTTCTGTAGTCGCCTTTGAAGGTTCTCTGTTTCCTTAGTTAGAAGACATGTATTCATGTTTTAGTGGAGAAACGCATAGGAACTGTGTTTCAATGTGTTAGGCGTAGTAGGAGAGTGTTTCTTAGTTGATGCTGTTGCAATACGTATTTTAGTTACTTCTGAGAGTCTTGTGTGTGAGAGAAGGTGGAATACACTCAGAGTGCATAGTTTGATAAGTGCGCATTGACCACTATGTTGAAATACCCATTGATAGTGTTTTTACATCTGTTTTGTGTTTCAGACGTTCCTACGGTTAGAATTGCATTTGGAACACACATGTTACTTAGTTCTTCAAACACTTCATTTCTGTAGTCGCCTTTGTACTTTCTCTGTTTCCTTAGTTAGAAAAGACATGTATTCATGTTTTAGTGGTGAAATGCAAAGGAACTGTTTTTCAATGTATTACGCATATTAGGAGAGTGTTTCTTAGTAAATGCTGATGCAATATGTATTTTACTTACTTCTGAGACTCTTGAGTTTGAAGAGAAGCTGGAATCACACTCAGAGTGCATATTTTGATAAGTGCGCATTGACCACTATGTTGAAATACCCATTGATAGTTGGTTTACATCTGTGTTGTGTTTCAGACGTTCCTGCGGTTAGGGTTAGGGTTAGGATTAGAGTTAGATTGAGTGTTAGGGTTAGGGTTAGGGTTAGGGTTAAGATTTTAGGCTTTGGGTTAGGGTTAGTGTTAGGGTTAGGGTTTTAGTGTTAGGGTTAGGTTTAGGATTAGGTTTAGTGTTTGGGTTAGGGTTAGTGTTAGGGTTAATGTTTGGATTAGGGTTAGGGGAAGGGTTAAGGTTAGAGTGTTAGGGTTAGGGATAGTGGTTAGCGTTAGAGTTAGGGTTAAGATTAGGGTTGGTTAAGGTTAGGGTTAGGGTTAGGGTTAGGGTTAGGGTTAGGGTTAGGGGTGTATTAGGGTTGGGTGTTAGGGTTAGGATTAGGGTTAGGGTTTGGGCTTAGGGTTAGGGTTAGGGTTAGGGTTAGGGTTAGAGTAGTTAGGGTTAGGGTTAAGGTTAGGGTTAGGGTTAGGGTTAGGGTTAGGAGTAGTTACTTCTGAGAGACTTGTGTGTGAGAGAAGCTTAGGGTTAGGGTTTGGGTTAGGTTTAGGATTAGTGTTAGGGTTAGGATTATGGTTAGGATTAGGGTTAGTGTTAGGGTTAGGGTTAGGGTTAGGTGTAGTTACTTCTGAGAGTCTTGTGTGTGAGAGAAGCTGGAATCACACTAAGAGTGCATAGTTTGATAAGTGTGCACTGACCACTTTGTTGAAATAACCATTGATAGTGTGTTTACATCTGTGTTGTGTTTCAGACGTTCCTAGGGTTAGAATTGCATTGGGAACACACATGTTACTTAGTTCTCGAAACACTTCTGTTCTGTTGTCGCCTTTGAAGTTTCTCTGTTTACTTAGTTAGAAAAGACATGTATTTATGTTTTAGTGGATAAACGCATAGGAACTGTGTTTCAATGTGTTACTCCTATTAGGAGAGTGTTTCTTAGTAGATGCTGTTGCAATACGTATTTTAGTTACTTCTGAGAGTCTTGTGTGTGAGAGAAGCTGGAATCACAATCTAAGTGCATAGTTTGATGAGTGCTCATTTACCACTACGTTGAAATACCCATGGATAGTGTGTTTACATCTATGTTGTGTTTCAGATATTCCTATTGTTAGAATTGCATTTGGAACACACATGTTACTTAGTTCTTGAAACACTTCTTTTCTGTAGTCGCCTTTGAAGGTTCTCTGTTTCCTTAGTTAGAAAAGACATGTATTCATGTTTTAGTGGAGAAACGCATAGGAACTGTGTTTCAATGTTTTAGGTGTATTAGGAGAGTGTTTCTTAGTATATGCTGTTGAAATACGAATTTTAGTTACTTCTGAGAGTCCTGTGTGTGAGAGAAGCTGGAATCACAATCAGAGTGCACAGTTTGATGATTGTGCATTGACCACTATGTTGAAATACCTACTGATAGTGGGTTTACATCTTTGTTGTGTTTCAGACGTTCCTGCGGTTAGGGTTAGGGATAGGATTAGAGTTAGGGTTAGGGTTAGGGTTAGGTTTACGGTTAGAGTTAGGGTTTTAGGGTTAGGGTTAGAGTTAGGGTTAGGGTTAGGGTTAGGGTTAGGAGAGGATTAGGGTTGGGGGTTAGGGTTAGGGTTAGGATTAGGGCTTGGGTTCAGGGTTAGGGTTAGGGTTTGGGTTAGAGTTAGGGTTAAGGTTTGGGTTAGGGTTAGGATTAGGGTTAGGGTTAGGATTATGGTTAGGATTATGGTTAGGGTTAGGGTTAGGGTTAGGGTTAGGGTTAGGTGTAGTTACGTCTGAGAGTCTTGTGTGTGAGAGAAGCTGGAATCACACTCAGAGTGAATAGTTTGATAAGTGCGCATTGACCACTTTGTTGAAATACCCATTGATAGTGTGTTTACATCTGTGTTGTGTTTCTGATGATCCTAAAGTTAGAATTGCATTTGGAACACACATGTTACTTAGTTCTCGAAACACTTCTGTTTTGTAGTCTCCTTTGAAGTTTCTCTGTTTCCTTAGTTAGAAAAGACATGTATTCATGTTTTAGTGGAGGGGAAACGCATAGGAACTGTGTTTCAATGTGTTAGGCGTATTAGGAGAGTGTTTCTTAGTAGATGCTGTTGCAATACGTATTTTCGTTACTTCTGAGAGTCTTGTGTGTGAGAGAAGCTGGAATCACAATCAAAGTGCATAGTGTGATGAGTGCGCATTTACCACTACGTTGAAATACCCATGGATAGTGTGTTTACATCTATGTTGTGTTTCAGACATTCCTATTGTTAGAATTGCATTTGGAACACACATGTTACTTAGTTCTTGAAACACTGCTTTTCTGTAGTCGCCTTTGAAGGTTCTCTGTTTCCTTAGTTAGAAGACATGTATTCATGTTTTAGTGGAGAAACGCATAGGAACTGTGTTTCAATGTGTTAGGCGTAGTAGGAGAGTGTTTCTTAGTTGATGCTGTTGCAATACGTATTTTAGTTACTTCTGAGAGTCTTGTGTGTGAGAGAAGGTGGAATACACTCAGAGTGCATAGTTTGATAAGTGCGCATTGACCACTATGTTGAAATACCCATTGATAGTGTTTTTACATCTGTTTTGTGTTTCAGACGTTCCTACGGTTAGAATTGCATTTGGAACACACATGTTACTTAGTTCTTGAAACACTTCATTTCTGTAGTCGCCTTTGTACTTTCTCTGTTTCCTTAGTTAGAAAAGACATGTATTCATGTTTTAGTGGTGAAATGCAAAGGAACTGTTTTTCAATGTGTTACGCATATTAGGAGAGTGTTTCTTAGTAAATGCTGATGCAATATGTATTTTACTTACTTCTGAGACTCTTGAGTTTGAGAGAAGCTGGAATCACACTCAGAGTGCATATTTTGATAAGTGCGCATTGACCACTATGTTGAAATACCCATTGATAGTTGGTTTACATCTGTGTTGTGTTTCAGACGTTCCTGCGGTTAGGGTTAGGGTTAGGATTAGAGTTAGATTTAGTGTTAGGGTTAGGGTTAGGGTTAGGGTTAAGATTTTAGGCTTTGGGTTAGGGTTAGTGTTAGGGTTAGGGTTTTAGTGTTAGGGTTAGGTTTAGGATTAGGTTTAGTGTTTGGGTTAGGGTTAGTGTTAGGGTTAATGTTTGGATTAGGCTTAGGGTAAGGGTTAAGGTTAGAGTGTTAGGGTTAGGGATAGTGGTTAGCGTTAGAGTTAGGGTTAAGATTAGGGTTGGTTAAGGTTAGGGTTAGGGTTAGGGTTAGGGTTAGGGTTAGGGTTAGGGGTGTATTAGGGTTGGGTGTTAGGGTTAGGATTAGGGTTAGGGTTTGGGCTTAGGGTTAGGGTTAGGGTTAGGGTTAGAGTTAGGGTTAGGGTTTGGGTTAGGTTTAGGATTAGTGTTAGGGTTAGGATTATGGTTAGGATTAGGGTTAGTGTTAGGGTTAGGGTTAGGGTTAGGTGTAGTTACTTCTGAGAGTCTTGTGTGTGAGAGAAGCTGGAATCACACTCAGAGTGCATAGTTTGATAAGTGTGCACTGACCACTTTGTTGAAATAACCATTGATAGTGTGTTTACATCTGTGTTGTGTTTCAGACGTTCCTAGGGTTAGAATTGCATTTGGAACACACATGTTACTTAGTTCTCGAAACACTTCTGTTCTGTTGTCGCCTTTGAAGTTTCTCTGTTTACTTAGTTAGAAAAGACATGTATTTATGTTTTAGTGGATAAACGCATAGGAACTGTGTTTCAATGTGTTACTCCTATTAGGAGAGTGTTTCTTAGTAGATGCTGTTGCAATACGTATTTTAGTTACTTCTGAGAGTCTTGTGTGTGAGAGAAGCTGGAATCACAATCAAGTGCATAGTTTGATGAGTGCTCATTTACCACTACGTTGAAATACCCATGGATAGTGTGTTTACATCTATGTTGTGTTTCAGATATTCCTATTGTTAGAATTGCATTTGGAACACACATGTTACTTAGTTCTTGAAACACTTCTTTTCTGTAGTCGCCTTTGAAGGTTCTCTGTTTCCTTAGTTAGAAAAGACATGTATTCATGTTTTAGTGGAGAAACGCATAGGAACTGTGTTTCAATGTTTTAGGTGTATTAGGAGAGTGTTTCTTAGTAGATGCTGTTGAAATACGAATTTTAGTTACTTCTGAGAGTCCTGTGTGTGAGAGAAGCTGGAATCACAATCAGAGTGCATAGTTTGATGATTGTGCATTGACCACTATGTTGAAATACCTACTGATAGTGGGTTTACATCTTTGTTGTGTTTCAGACGTTCCTGCGGTTAGGGTTAGGGATAGGATTAGAGTTAGGGTTAGGGTTAGGGTTAGGTTTACGGTTAGAGTTAGGGTTTTAGGGTTAGGGTTAGGGTTAGGGTTAGGTTAGTTAGGGTTAGGGTTAGGGTTAGGGTTAGGAGAGGATTAGGGTTGGGGGTTAGGGTTAGGGTTAGGATTAGGGCTTGGGTTCAGGGTTAGGGTTAGGGTTTGGGTTAGAGTTAGGGTTAAGGTTTGGGTTAGGGTTAGGATTAGGGTTAGGGTTAGGATTATGGTTAGGATTATTAGCGTTAGGGATTATGGTTAGGGTTAGGGTTAGGGTTAGGGTTAGGGTTAGGTGTAGTTACGTCTGAGAGTCTTGTGTGTGAGAGAAGCTGGAATCACACTCAGAGTGAATAGTTTGATAAGTGCGCATTGACCACTTTGTTGAAATACCCATTGATAGTGTGTTTACATCTGTGTTGTGTTTCTGATGATCCTAAAGTTAGAATTGCATTTGGAACACACATGTTACTTAGTTCTCGAAACACTTCTGTTTTGTAGTCTCCTTTGAAGTTTCTCTGTTTCCTTAGTTAGAAAAGACATGTATTCATGTTTTAGTGGAGAAACGCATAGGAACTGTGTTTCAATGTGTTAGGCGTATTAGGAGAGTGTTTCTTAGTAGATGCTGTTGCAATACGTATTTTCGTTACTTCTGAGAGTCTTGTGTGTGAGAGAATCTGGAATCACAATCAAAGTGCATAGTGTGATGAGTGCGCATTTACCACTACGTTGAAATACCCATGGATAGTGTGTTTACATCTATGTTGTGTTAAAGACATTCCTATTGTTAGAATTGCATTTGGAACACACATGTTACTTAGTTCTTGAAACACTGCTTTTCTGTAGTCGCCTTTGAAGGTTCTCTGTTTCCTTAGTTAGAAGACATGTATTCATGTTTTAGTGGAGAAACGCATAGGAACTGTGTTTCAATGTGTTAGGCGTAGTAGGAGAGTGTTTCTTAGTTGATGCTGTTGCAATACGTATTTTAGTTACTTCTGAGAGTCTTGTGTGTGAGAGAAGCTGGAATACACTCAGAGTGCATAGTTTGATAAGTGCGCATTGACCACTATGTTGAAATACCCATTGATAGTGTTTTTACATCTGTTTTGTGTTTCAGACGTTCCTACGGTTAGAATTGCATTTGGAACACACATGTTACTTAGTTCTTGAAACACTTCATTTCTGTAGTCGCCTTTGTACTTTCTCTGTTTCCTTAGTTAGAAAAGACATGTATTCATGTTTTAGTGGTGAAATGCAAAGGAACTGTTTTTCAATGTGTTACGCATATTAGGAGAGTGTTTCTTAGTAAATGCTGATGCAATATGTATTTTAGTTACTTCTGAGACTCTTGAGTTTGAGAGAAGCTGGAATCACACTCAGAGTGCATATTTTGATAAGTGCGCATTGACCACTATGTTGAAATACCCATTGATAGTTGGTTTACATCTGTGTTGTGTTTCAGACGTTCCTGCGGTTAGGGTTAGGGTTAGGATTAGAGTTAGATTGAGTGTTAGGGTTAGGGTTAGGGTTAGGGTTAAGATTTTAGGCTTTGGGTTAGGGTTAGTGTTAGGGTTAGGGTTTTAGTGTTAGGGTTAGGTTTAGGATTAGGTTTAGTGTTTGGGTTAGGGTTAGTGTTAGGGTTAATGTTTGGATTAGGCTTAGGGTAAGGGTTAAGGTTAGAGTGTTAGGGTTAGGGATAGTGGTTAGCGTTAGAGTTAGGGTTAAGATTAGGGTTGGTTAAGGTTAGGGTTAGGGTTAGGGTTAGGGTTAGGGTTAGGGTTAGGGGTGTATTAGGGTTGGGTGTTAGGGTTAGGATTAGGGTTAGGGTTTGGGCTTAGGGTTAGGGTTAGGGTTAGGGTTAGAGTTAGGGTTAGGGTTTGGGTTAGGTTTAGGATTAGTGTTAGGGTTAGGATTATGGTTAGGATTAGGGTTAGTGTTAGGGTTAGGGTTAGGGTTAGGTGTAGTTACTTCTGAGAGTCTTGTGTGTGAGAGAAGCTGGAATCACACTAAGAGTGCATAGTTTGATAAGTGTGCACTGACCACTTTGTTGAAATAACCATTGATAGTGTGTTTACATCTGTGTTGTGTTTCAGACGTTCCTAGGGTTAGAATTGCATTTGGAACACACATGTTACTTAGTTCTCGAAACACTTCTGTTCTGTTGTCGCCTTTGAAGTTTCTCTGTTTACTTAGTTAGAAAAGACATGTATTTATGTTTTAGTGGATAAACGCATAGGAACTGTGTTTCAATGTGTTACTCCTATTAGGAGAGTGTTTCTTAGTAGATGCTGTTGCAATACGTATTTTAGTTACTTCTGAGAGTCTTGTGTGTGAGAGAAGCTGGAATCACAATCTAAGTGCATAGTTTGATGAGTGCTCATTTACCACTACGTTGAAATACCCATGGATAGTGTGTTTACATCTATGTTGTGTTTCAGATATTCCTATTGTTAGAATTGCATTTGGAACACACATGTTACTTAGTTCTTGAAACACTTCTTTTCTGTAGTCGCCTTTGAAGGTTCTCTGTTTCCTTAGTTAGAAAAGACATGTATTCATGTTTTAGTGGAGAAACGCATAGGAACTGTGTTTCAATGTTTTAGGTGTATTAGGAGAGTGTTTCTTAGTATATGCTGTTGAAATACGAATTTTAGTTACTTCTGAGAGTCCTGTGTGTGAGAGAAGCTGGAATCACAATCAGAGTGCACAGTTTGATGATTGTGCATTGACCACTATGTTGAAATACCTACTGATAGTGGGTTTTACATCTTTGTTGTGTTTCAGACGTTCCTGCGGTTAGGGTTAGGGATAGGATTAGAGTTAGGGTTAGGGTTAGGGTTAGGTTTACGGTTAGAGTTAGGGTTTTAGGGTTAGGGTTAGAGTTAGGGTTAGGGTTAGGGTTAGGGTTAGGAGAGGATTAGGGTTGGGGGTTAGGGTTAGGGTTAGGATTAGGGCTTGGGTTCAGGGTTAGGGTTAGGGTTTGGGTTAGAGTTAGGGTTAAGGTTTGGGTTAGGGTTAGGATTAGGGTTAGGGTTAGGATTATGGTTAGGATTATGGTTAGGGTTAGGGTTAGGGTTAGGGTTAGGGTTAGGTGTAGTTACGTCTGAGAGTCTTGTGTGTGAGAGAAGCTGGAATCACACTCAGAGTGAATAGTTTGATAAGTGCGCATTGACCACTTTGTTGAAATACCCATTGATAGTGTGTTTACATCTGTTTTGTGTTTCTGATGATCCTAAAGTTAGAATTGCATTTGGAACACACACATGTTACTTAGTTCTCGAAACACTTCTGTTTTGTAGTCTCCTTTGAAGTTTCTCTGTTTCCTTAGTTAGAAAAGACATGTATTCATGTTTTAGTGGATAAACGCATAGGAACTTTGTTTCAATGTGTTAGGCGTATTAGGAGAGTGTTTCTTAGTAGATGCTGTTGCAATACGTATTTTCGTTACTTCTGAGAGTCTTGTGTGTGAGAGAATCTGGAATCACAATCAAAGTGCATAGTGTGATGAGTGCGCATTTACCACTACGTTGAAATACCCATGGATAGTGTGTTTACATCTATGTTGTGTTAAAGACATTCCTATTGTTAGAATTGCATTTGGAACACACATGTTACTTAGTTCTTGAAACACTGCTTTTCTGTAGTCGCCTTTGAAGGTTCTCTGTTTCCTTAGTTAGAAGACATGTATTCATGTTTTAGTGGAGAAACGCATAGGAACTGTGTTTCAATGTGTTAGGCGTAGTAGGAGAGTGTTTCTTAGTTGAGGTGCTGTTGCAATACGTATTTTAGTTACTTCTGAGAGTCTTGTGTGTGAGAGAAGGTGGAATACACTCAGAGTGCATAGTTTGATAAGTGCGCATTGACCACTATGTTGAAATACCCATTGATAGTGTTTTTACATCTGTTTTGTGTTTCAGACGTTCCTACGGTTAGAATTGCATTTGGAACACACATGTTACTTAGTTCTTGAAACACTTCATTTCTGTAGTCGCCTTTGTACTTTCTCTGTTTCCTTAGTTAGAAAAGACATGTATTCATGTTTTAGTGGTGAAATGCAAAGGAACTGTTTTTCAATGTGTTACGCATATTAGGAGAGTGTTTCTTAGTAAATGCTGATGCAATATGTATTTTACTTACTTCTGAGACTCTTGAGTTTGAGAGAAGCTGGAATCACACTCAGAGTGCATATTTTGATAAGTGCGCATTGACCACTATGTTGAAATACCCATTGATAGTTGGTTTACATCTGTGTTGTGTTTCAGACGTTCCTGCGGTTAGGGTTAGGGTTAGGATTAGAGTTAGATTGAGTGTTAGGGTTAGGGTTAGGGTTAGGGTTAAGATTTTAGGCTTTGGGTTAGGGTTAGTGTTAGGGTTAGGGTTTTAGTGTTAGGGTTAGGTTTAGGATTAGGTTTAGTGTTTGGGTTAGGGTTAGTGTTAGGGTTAATGTTTGGATTAGGGTTAGGGTAAGGGTTAAGGTTAGAGTGTTAGGGTTAGGGATAGTGGTTAGCGTTAGAGTTAGGGTTAAGATTAGGGTTGGTTAAGGTTAGGGTTAGGGTTAGGGTTAGGGTTAGGGTTAGGGTTAGGGGTGTATTAGGGTTGGGTGTTAGGGTTAGGATTAGGGTTAGGGTTTGGGCTTAGGGTTAGGGTTAGGGTTAGGGTTAGAGTTAGGGTTAGGGTTTGGGTTAGGTTTAGGATTAGTGTTAGGGTTAGGATTATGGTTAGGATTAGGGTTAGTGTTAGGGTTAGGGTTAGGGTTAGGTGTTTAGTTACTTCTGAGAGTCTTGTGTGTGAGAGAAGCTGGAATCACACTAAGAGTGCATAGTTTGATAAGTGTGCACTGACCACTTTGTTGAAATAACCATTGATAGTGTGTTTACATCTGTGTTGTGTTTCAGACGTTCCTAGGGTTAGAATTGCATTGGGAACACACATGTTACTTAGTTCTCGAAACACTTCTGTTCTGTTGTCGCCTTTGAAGTTTCTCTGTTTACTTAGTTAGAAAAGACATGTATTTATGTTTTAGTGGATAAACGCATAGGAACTGTGTTTCAATGTGTTACTCCTATTAGGAGAGTGTTTCTTAGTAGATGCTGTTGCAATACGTATTTTAGTTACTTCTGAGAGTCTTGTGTGTGAGAGAAGCTGGAATCACAATCAAGTGCATAGTTTGATGAGTGCTCATTTACCACTACGTTGAAATACCCATGGATAGTGTGTTTACATCTATGTTGTGTTTCAGATATTCCTATTGTTAGAATTGCATTTGGAACACACATGTTACTTAGTTCTTGAAACACTTCTTTTCTGTAGTCGCCTTTGAAGGTTCTCTGTTTCCTTAGTTAGAAAAGACATGTATTCATGTTTTAGTGGAGAAACGCATAGGAACTGTGTTTCAATGTTTTAGGTGTATTAGGAGAGTGTTTCTTAGTAGATGCTGTTGAAATACGAATTTTAGTTACTTCTGAGAGTCCTGTGTGTGAGAGAAGCTGGAATCACAATCAGAGTGCACAGTTTGATGATTGTGCATTGACCACTATGTTGAAATACCTACTGATAGTGGGTTTACATCTTTGTTGTGTTTCAGACGTTCCTGCGGTTAGGGTTAGGGATAGGATTAGAGTTAGGGTTAGGGTTAGGGTTAGGTTTACGGTTAGAGTTAGGGTTTTAGGGTTAGGGTTAGGGTTAGGGTTAGGGTTAGGGTTAGGGTTAGGAGAGGATTAGGGTTGGGGGTTAGGGTTAGGGTTAGGATTAGGGCTTGGGTTCTTGGGTTCAGGGTTAGGGTTAGGGTTTGGGTTAGAGTTAGGGTTAAGGTTTGGGTTAGGGTTAGGATTAGGGTTAGGGTTAGGATTATGGTTAGGATTATGGTTAGGGTTAGGGTTAGGGTTAGGGTTAGGGTTAGGTGTAGTTACGTCTGAGAGTCTTGTGTGTGAGAGAAGCTGGAATCACACTCAGAGTGAATAGTTTGATAAGTGCGCATTGACCACTTTGTTGAAATACCCATTGATAGTGTGTTTACATCTGTTTTGTGTTTCTGATGATCCTAAAGTTAGAATTGCATTTGGAACACACATGTTACTTAGTTCTCGAAACACTTCTGTTTTGTAGTCTCCTTTGAAGTTTCTCTGTTTCCTTAGTTAGAAAAGACATGTATTCATGTTTTAGTGGAGAAACGCATAGGAACTGTGTTTCAATGTGTTAGGCGTATTAGGAGAGTGTTTCTTAGTAGATGCTGTTGCAATACGTATTTTCGTTACTTCTGAGAGTCTTGTGTGTGAGAGAATCTGGAATCACAATCAAAGTGCATAGTGTGATGAGTGCGCATTTACCACTACGTTGAAATACCCATGGATAGTGTGTTTACATCTATGTTGTGTTAAAGACATTCCTATTGTTAGAATTGCATTTGGAACACACATGTTACTTAGTTCTTGAAACACTGCTTTTCTGTAGTCGCCTTTGAAGGTTCTCTGTTTCCTTAGTTAGAAGACATGTATTCATGTTTTAGTGGAGAAACGCATAGGAACTGTGTTTCAATGTGTTAGGCGTAGTAGGAGAGTGTTTCTTAGTTGATGCTGTTGCAATACGTATTTTAGTTACTTCTGAGAGTCTTGTGTGTGAGAGAAGGTGGAATACACTCAGAGTGCATAGTTTGATAAGTGCGCATTGACCACTATGTTGAAATACCCATTGATAGTGTTTTTACATCTGTTTTGTGTTTCAGACGTTCCTACGGTTAGAATTGCATTTGGAACACACATGTTACTTAGTTCTTGAAACACTTCTTTCTGTAGTCGCCTTTGTACTTTCTCTGTTTCCTTAGTTAGAAAAGACATGTATTCATGTTTTAGTGGTGAAATGCAAAGGAACTGTTTTTCAATGTGTTACGCATATTAGGAGAGTGTTTCTTAGTAAATGCTGTTGCAATATGTATTTTACTTACTTCTGAGACTCTTGTGTTTGAGAGAAGCTGGAATCACACTCAGAGTGCATATTTTGATAAGTGCGCATTGACCACTATGTTGAAATACCCATTGATAGTTGGTTTACATCTGTGTTGTGTTTCAGACGTTCCTGCGGTTAGGGTTAGGGTTAGGATTAGAGTTAGATTTAGTTAGTTAGGGTTAGGGTTAGGGTTAGGGTTTGAAGATTTTAGGCTTTGGGTTAGGGTTAGTGTTAGGGTTAGGGTTTTAGTGTTAGGGTTAGGTTTAGGATTAGGTTTAGTGTTTGGGTTAGGGTTAGTGTTAGGGTTAATGTTTGGATTAGGCTTAGGGTAAGGGTTAGGGTAAGGGTTAAGGTTAGAGTGTTAGGGTTAGGGATAGTGGTTAGCGTTAGAGTTAGGGTTAAGATTAGGGTTGGTTAAGGTTAGGGTTAGGGTTAGGGTTAGGGTTAGGGTTAGGGTTAGGGGTGTATTAGGGTTGGGTGTTAGGGTTAGGATTAGGGTTAGGGTTTGGGTTAGGGTTAGGGTTAGGGTTAGGGTTAGAGTTAGGGTTAGGGTTTGGGTTAGGTTTAGGATTAGTGTTAGGGTTAGGATTATGGTTAGGATTAGGGTTAGTGTTAGGGTTAGGGTTAGGGTTAGGTGTAGTTACTTCTGAGAGTCTTGTGTGTGAGAGAAGCTGGAATCACACTAAGAGTGCATAGTTTGATAAGTGTGCACTGACCACTTTGTTGAAATAACCATTGATAGTGTGTTTACATCTGTGTTGTGTTTCAGACGTTCCTAGGGTTAGAATTGCATTTGGAACACACATGTTACTTAGTTCTCGAAACACTTCTGTTCTGTAGTCGCCTTTGAAGTTTCTCTGTTTACTTAGTTAGAAAAGACATGTATTTATGTTTTAGTGGATAAACGCATAGGAACTGTGTTTCAATGTGTTACTCCTATTAGGAGAGTGTTTCTTAGTAGATGCTGTTGCAATACGTATTTTAGTTACTTCTGAGAGTCTTGTGTGTGAGAGAAGCTGGAATCACAATCTAAGTGCATAGTTTGATGAGTGCTCATTTACCACTACGTTGAAATACCCATGGATAGTGTGTTTACATCTATGTTGTGTTTCAGATATTCCTATTGTTAGAATTGCATTTGGAACACACATGTTACTTAGTTCTTGAAACACTTCTTTTCTGTAGTCGCCTTTGAAGGTTCTCTGTTTCCTTAGTTAGAAAAGACATGTATTCATGTTTTAGTGGAGAAACGCATAGGAACTGTGTTTCAATGTTTTAGGTGTATTAGGAGAGTGTTTCTTAGTATATGCTGTTGAAATACGAATTTTAGTTACTTCTGAGAGTCCTGTGTGTGAGAGAAGCTGGAATCACAATCAGAGTGCACAGTTTGATGATTGTGCATTGACCACTATGTTGAAATACCTACTGATAGTGGGTTTACATCTTTGTTGTGTTTCAGACGTTCCTGCGGTTAGGGTTAGGGATAGGATTAGAGTTAGGGTTAGGGTTAGGGTTAGGTTTACGGTTAGAGTTAGGGTTTTAGGGTTAGGGTTAGGGTTAGGGTTAGGGTTAGGGTTAGGTTAGGGTTAGGGTTAGGGTTAGGTTTCGGGAGGATTAGGGTTGGGGGTTAGTGTTAGGGTTAGGATTAGGGCTTGGGTTCAGGGTTAGGGTTAGGGTTTGGGTTAGAGTTAGGGTTAAGGTTTGGGTTAGGGTTAGGATTAGGGTTAGGGTTAGGATTATGGTTAGGATTATGGTTAGGGTTAGGGTTAGGGTTAGGGTTAGGGTTAGGGTTAGGTGTAGTTACGTCTGAGAGTCTTGTGTGTGAGAGAAGCTGGAATCACACTCAGAGTGAATAGTTTGATAAGTGCGCATTGACCACTTTGTTGAAATACCCATTGATAGTGTGTTTACATCTGTGTTGTGTTTCTGATGATCCTAAAGTTAGAATTGCATTTGGAACACACATGTTACTTAGTTCTCGAAACACTTCTGTTTTGTAGTCTCCTTTGAAGTTTCTCTGTTTCCTTAGTTAGAAAAGACATGTATTCATGTTTTAGTGGAGAAACGCATAGGAACTGTGTTTCAATGTGTTAGGCGTATTAGGAGAGTGTTTCTTAGTAGATGCTGTTGCAATACGTATTTTCGTTACTTCTGAGAGTCTTGTGTGTGAGAGAATCTGGAATCACAATCAAAGTGCATAGTGTGATGAGTGCGCATTTACCACTACGTTGAAATACCCATGGATAGTGTGTTTACATCTATGTTGTGTTAAAGACATTCCTATTGTTAGAATTGCATTTGGAACACACATGTTACTTAGTTCTTGAAACACTGCTAATGTTAGGTTTAGGGTTGTGGTTTTCTGTAGTCGCCTTTGAAGGTTCTCTGTTTCCTTAGTTAGAAGACATGTATTCATGTTTTAGTGGAGAAACGCATAGGAACTGTGTTTCAATGTGTTAGGCGTAGTAGGAGAGTGTTTCTTAGTTGATGCTGTTGCAATACGTATTTTAGTTACTTCTGAGAGTCTTGTGTGTGAGAGAAGGTGGAATACACTCAGAGTGCATAGTTTGATAAGTGCGCATTGACCACTATGTTGAAATACCCATTGATAGTGTTTTTACATCTGTTTTGTGTTTCAGACGTTCCTACGGTTAGAATTGCATTTGGAACACACATGTTACTTAGTTCTTGAAACACTTCATTTCTGTAGTCGCCTTTGAACTTTCTCTGTTTCCTTAGTTAGAAAAGACATGTATTCATGTTTTAGTGGTGAAATGCAAAGGAACTGTTTTTCAATGTGTTACGCATATTAGGAGAGTGTTTCTTAGTAAATGCTGATGCAATATGTATTTTACTTACTTCTGAGACTCTTGAGTTTGAGAGAAGCTGGAATCACACTCAGAGTGCATATTTTGATAAGTGCGCATTGACCACTATGTTGAAATACCCATTGATAGTTGGTTTACATCTGTGTTGTGTTTCAGACGTTCCTGCGGTTAGGGTTAGGGTTAGGATTAGAGATAGATTTAGAGTGTTAGGGTTAGGGTTAGGGTTAGGGTTAGGATTTTAGGCTTTGGGTTAGGGTTAGTGTTAGGGTTAGGGTTTTAGTGTTAGGGTTAGGTTTAGGATTAGGTTTAGTGTTTGGGTTAGGGTTAGGGTTAGGGTTAATGTTTGGATTAGGGTTAGTGTTAGGGTTAGGGATAGGGTTAGGGTTAGGGTTAGGGTTAGAGTGTTAGGGTTAGGGATAGTGGTTAGGGTTAGTGTTAGGGTTAAGGTTAGGGTTGGTTAAGGTTAGGGTTAGGGTTAGGGTTAGGGTTAGGTTTAGGAGAGTATTAGGGTTGGGGGTTAGGGTTTAGGATTAGGGTTAGGGTTTGGAGTTAGGGTTAGGGTTATGGTTAGGGTTAGAGTTAGGGTTAGGGTTTGTGTTAGGTTTAGGATTAGTGTTAGGGTTAGGATTATGGTTAGGATTAGGGTTAGGGTTAGGGTTAGGGTTAAGGTTAGGGTTAGGGTAAGGTGTAGTTACTTCTGAGAGTCTTGTGTGTGAGAGAAGCTGGAATCACACTCAGAGTGCATAGTTTGATAAGTGTGCACTGACCACTTTGTTGAAATAACCATTGATAGTGTGTTTACATCTGTGTTGTGTTTCAGACGTTCCTAGGTTAGAATTGCATTGGGAACACACATGTTACTTAGTTCTCGAAACACTTCTGTTCTGTAGTCGCCTTTGAAGTTTCTCTGTTTACTTAGTTAGAAAAGACATGTATTTATGTTTTAGTGGATAAACGCATAGGAACTGTGTTTCAATGTGTTACTCCTATTAGGAGAGTGTTTCTTAGTAGATGCTGTTGCAATACGTATTTTAGTTACTTCTGAGAGTCTTGTGTGTGAGAGAAGCTGGAATCACAATCAGAGTGCATAGTTTGATGAGTGCTCATTTACCACTACGTTGAAATACCCATGGATAGTGTGTTTACATCTATGTTGTGTTTCAGACATTCCTATTGTTAGAATTGCATTTGGAACACACATGTTACTTAGTTCTTGAAACACTTCTTTTCTGTAGTCGCCTTTGAAGGTTCTCTGTTTCCTTAGTTAGAAAAGACATGTATTCATGTTTTAGTGGAGAAACGCATAGGAACTGTGTTTCAATGTTTTAGGTGTATTAGGAGAGTGTTTCTTAGTAGATGCTGTTGAAATACGAATTTTAGTTACTTCTGAGAGTCCTGTGTGTGAGAGAAGCTGGAATCACAATCAGAGTGCACAGTTTGATGTTTGTGCATTGACCACTATGTTGAAATACCTACTGATAGTGGGTTTACATCTTTGTTGTGTTTCAGACGTTCCTGCGGTTAGGGTTAGGGATAGGATTAGAGTTAGGGTTAGGGTTAGGGTTAGGGTTAGGGTTAGAGTTAGGGTTTTAGGGTTAGGGTTAGGGTTAGGGTAGGGTTAGGGTTAGGTTAAGGTTAGGGTTAGGGTTAGGGTTAGGTTTCCTTAGGGTTAGGGTTAGGGTTAGGGTTAGGGTTAGGGTTCGGG
This sequence comes from Cricetomys ansorgei, assembly GCA_026225945.1. Taxonomy (NCBI): domain Eukaryota; kingdom Metazoa; phylum Chordata; class Mammalia; order Rodentia; family Nesomyidae; genus Cricetomys; species Cricetomys ansorgei. The sequence goes on along the minus strand of JAMJFZ010003735.1, from coordinate 60,636 downwards.
TTCAGGGTTAGGGTTAGGGTTAGGGTTAGGGTTAGGGTTAGGTTTGTTAGGGTTAGGGTTAGGGTTAGGGTTAGGGTTAGGTTAGGATTAGGGTTAGGGTTAGTTAGGGTTAGGGTTAGGGTTAGGGTTAGGTGTAGTTACTTCTGAGAGTCTTGTGTGTGAGAGAAGCTGGAATCACACTCAGAGTGCATAGTTTGATAAGTGCGCATTGACCACTTTGTTGAAATACCCATTGATAGTGTGTTTACATCTGTTTTGTGTTTCTGATGATCCTAAAGTTAGAATTGCATTTGGAACACACATGTTACTTAGTTCTCGAAACACTTCTTTTCTGTAGTCTCCTTTGAAGTTTCTCTGTTTCCTTAGTTAGAAAAGACATGTATTTTTGTTTTAGTGGATAAACGCATAGGAACTGTGTTTCAATGTGTTAGGCATATTAGGAGAGTGTTTCTTAGTAGATGCTGTTGCAATACGTATTTTCGTTACTTCTGAGAGTCTTGTGTGTGAGAGAATCTGGAATCACAATCAAAGTGCATAGTGTGATGAGTGCGCATTTACCACTACGTTGAAATAACGATGGGTAGTGTGTTTACATCTATGTTGTGTTACAGACATTCCTATTGTTAGAATTGCATTTGGAACACACATGTTACTTAGTTCTTGAAACACTGCTTTTCTGTAGTCGCCTTTGAAGGTTCTCTGTTTCCTTAGTTAGAAAAGACATGTATTCATGTTTTAGTGGAGAAACGCATAGGAACTGTGTTTCAATGTTTTAGGTGTATTAGGAGAAAAGTGTTTCTTAGTAGATGCTGTTGCAATACGTATTTTAGTTACTTCTGAGAGTCTTGTGTGTGAGAGAAGCTGGAATCACAATCAGAGTGCATAGTTTGATGATTGCGCATTGACCACTATGTTGAAATACCCACTGATAGTGGGTTTACATCTGTGTTGTGTTTCAGACGTTCCTGCGGATAGGGTTAGGGTTAGGTTTAGAGTTAGGGTTAGGGTTAGGGTTAGGGTTACGGTTAGAGTTAGGGTTTTAGGGTTAGGGTGATTGTTAGGGATAGGGTTTAGGGTTAGGGTTAGGGTTAGCTTTAGGGTTAGTTGTTAGGGTTCGGGTTAGGTTAGGGTTAGGGTTATGGTTAGGGTTAGTGTTAGGGAGTTAGGGTTAGGTTCAGGGGTTAGGTTATGGTTAGGGTTAGGGTTAGGGTTAGGGGGTTAGGGTTAGGGTTAGGGTTAGGGTTAGGGTTTGGGTGAGGGTTAGGGTTAGGGTTAGGGAGTTAGGTTTAAGGGTTTAGGGTTAGGGTTAGGGTTAGGGTTAGGGTTAGGGTTAGGGTTAGGTTTAGGGTTAGTTACTTCTGAGAGTCTTGTGTGTGAGAGAAGCTGGAATCACACTCAGAGTGAATAGTTTGATAAGTGCGCATTGACCACTATGTTGAAATACCCATTGATAGTGTGTTTACATCTGTGTTGTGTTTCAGACGTTCCTACGGTTAGAATTGCATTTGGAACACACATGTTACTTAGTTCTTGAAACACTTCTTTTCTGTAGTCGCCTTTGAAGGTTCTCTGTTTCCTTAGTTAGAAAAGACATGTATTCATGTTTTAGTGGAGAAACGCATAGGAACTGTGTTTCAATGTGTTAGGCGTATTAGGAGAGTGTTTCTTAGTAGATGCTGTTGCAATACGTATTTTAGTTACTTCTGAGAGTCTTGTGTGTGAGAGAAGCTGGAATCACACTCAGAGTGCATAGTTTGATAAGTGCGCATTGACCACTATGTTGAAATACCCATTGATAGTTGGTTTACATCTGTGTTGTGTTTCAGACGTTCCTACGGTTAGGGTTAGGGTTTATTAGCATTTTTCCTTAGGAACACAAGGGTTAGGGTGGGTTAGGGTTAGTTTAGGGTGAAACAATTCTTTTTAGTTAGGGTTGAAGGTTAGGACGTCTGTTTCCTTAGTTAGAGGGTTAGGGTTAGGGTTAGACAGGGTTAGTAGGGTTAGGGTTTTAGTTAGGGTTAGGGTTAGGGTTAGGGTTAGGGTTAGGTTAAGGGTTATTAGGAACTTAGTGTTAGGATCAATGTTTTAGGTTAGGTAGGGTTTAGAGTTAGGAGAGGGTTTAGGATGTTTCTTAGTAGGTTATGCTCTTGCAGGGTTAGTGTTAGGGTTTTAGTTACTTCTGAGAGTCTTGTGTGTGAGAGAAGCTGGAATCACACTCAGAGTGCATAGTTTGATAAGTGCGCATTGACCACTATGTTGAAATACCCATTGATAGTGTGTTTACATCTGTGTTGTGTTTCAGACGTTCCTACGGTTAGAATTGCATTTGGAACACACATGTTACTTAGTTCTTGAAACACTTCTTTTCTGTAGTCGCCTTTGAAGGTTCTCTGTTTCCTTAGTTAGAAAAGACATGTATTCATGTTTTAGTGGTGAAACGCATAGGAACTGTGTTTCAATGTGTTAGGCGTATTAGGAGAGTGTTTCTTAGTAGATGCTGTTGCAATACGTATTTTAGTTACTTCTGAGAGTCTTGTGTGTGAGAGAAGCTGGAATCACACTCAGAGTGCATAGTTTGATAAGTGCGCATTGACCACTATGTTGAAATACCCATTGATAGTGTGTTTACATCTGTGTTGTGTTTCAGACGTTCCTGGGTTAGAATTGCATTTGGAACACACATGTTACTTAGTTCTTGAAACACTTCTTTTCTGTAGTCGCCTTTGAAGATTCTCTGTTTCCTTAGTTAGAAAAGAAATGTATTCATGTTTTAGTGGAGAAACGCATAGGAACTGTGTTTCAATGTGTTAGGCGTATTAGGAGAGTGTTTCTTAGTAGATGCTGTTGAAATACGTATTTTAGTTACTTCTGAGAGTCTTGTGTGTGAGAGAAGCTGGAATCACACTCAGAGTGCATAGTTTGATAAGTCCGCATTGACCACTATGTTGAAATACCCATTGATAGTGTGTTTACATCTGTGTTGTGTTTCAGACGTTCCTGCGGGTTTAGGTTAGGATTAGGGTTAGAGTTAGGGTTAGGGTTAGGGTTTTAGGGTTAGGGTTAGGGTTAGGGTTAGGTTTTGGGTTAGGGTTAAGGTTAGGTTAGGGTTAGGGTTAGGGTTAGGGTTAGGGTTAGC
>JAMJFZ010003735.1:40000-47500 GCA_026225945.1 Cricetomys ansorgei | reverse complement strand
CAGACGTTCCTGCGGTTAGAATTGCATTTGGAACACACATGTTACTTAGTTCTTGAAACACTTCTTTTCTGTAGTTGCCTTTGAAGTTTCTGTGTTTCCTTAGTTAGAAAAGACATGTATTCATGTTTTAGTGGAGAAACGCATAGGAACTGTGTTTCAATGTGTTAGGCGTATTAGGAGAGTGTTTCTTAGTAGATGCTGTTGCAATACGTATTTTAGTTACTTCTGAGAGTCTTGTGTGTGAGAGAAGCTGGAATCACACTCAGAGTGCATAGTTTGATAAGTGCGCATTGACCACTATGTTGAAATACCAATTGATAGTGTGTTTACATCTGTGTTGTGTTTCAGACGTTCCTGCGGTTAGAATTGCATTTGGAACACACATGTTACTTAGTTCTTGAAACACTTCTTTCTCTGTAGTCGCCTTTGAAGTTCTCTGTTTCCTTAGTTAGAAAAGACATGTATTCATGTTTTAGTGGAGAAACGCATAGGAACTGTGTTTCAATGTGTTAGGCGTATTAGGAGAGTGTTTCTTAGTAGATGCTGTTGCAATACGTATTTTAGTTACTTCTGAGAGTCTTGTGTGTGAGAGAAGCTGGAATCACACTCAGAGTGCATAGTTTGATAAGTGCGCATTGACCACTATGTTGAAATACCCATTGATAGTGTGTTTACATCTGTGTTGTGTTTCAGACGTTCCTGCGGTTAGGGTTAAGTTTAGGGTTAGGGTTAGGGTTAGGGTTAGGGTTTGGGTTAGGGTTAGGGTTAGGGTTAATGCTAGGGTTTTAGGGTTAGGGTTTAGGGTTAGGGTTTTTAGGGTTAGAGGGTTAGAGTTAAGGTTAGTGTTAGTGTTACGGTTAGGGTTAGGGTTAGAGGTTAGGGTTAGGGTTAGATTTAGAGATAGTGTTAGGGTTAGGGTTAATATCTAGGGTTAGGGTTAGGGTTAGGGTTCGGGTAAGGTTTAGGGTTAGTGTTATAGGGTTAGGGTTAGGGGTTAGGGTTAGGTTTAGGGTTAGGGTTAGTTACTTAGGAGAGTCTTGTGTGTGAGAGAAGCTGGAATCACTCTCAGAGTGCATAGTTTGTTGAGTGCGCATTGACCACTATGTTGAAATAGTCATTTATTGTGTGTTTACATCTGTGTTGTGTTTCAGACGTTTCTACAGTTAGAATTGCATTTGGAACACACATGTTACTTAGTTCTTGAAACACTTCTTTTCTGTAGTCGCCTTTGAAGTTTCTCTGTTTCCTTAGTTAGAAAAGACATGTATTCATGTTTTAGTGGAGAAACGCATAGGAACTGTGTTTCAATGTGTTAGGCGTATTAGGAGAGTGTTTCTTAGTAGATGCTGTTGCAATACGTATTTTAGTTACTTCTGAGAGTCTTGTGTGTGAGAGAAGCTGGAATCACACTCAGAGTGCATAGTTTGATGACTGCGCATTGACTACTATGTTGAAATAGCCATTGATAGTGTGTTTACATCTGTGTTGTGTTTCAGACGTTCCTGGGTTAGAATTGCATTTGGAACACACATGTTACTTAGTTCTTGAAACACTTCTTTTCTGTAGTCGCCTTTGAGGTTCTCTGTTTCCTTAGTTAGAAAAGACATGTATTCATGTTTTAGTAGAGAAACGCATAGGAACTGTGTTTCAATGTGTTAGGCGTATTAGGGGAGTGTTTCTTAGTAGATGCTGTTGCAATAGTTATTTTAGTTACTTCTGAGAGTCTTGTGTGTGAGAGAAGCTGGAATCACACTCAGAGTGCATAGTTTGATAAGTGCGCATTGACCATTATGTTGAAATACCATTGTTAGTGTGTTTACATCTGTGTTGTGTTTCAGACGTTCCTGCGGTTAGAATTGCATTTGGAACACATGTTACTTAGTTCTTGAAACACTTCTTTTTAGTAAATGCTTTGAATGTTCTGTGTTTCCTTAGTTAGAAAAGACATGTATTCATGTTTTAGTGGAGAAAAGCATAGGAACTGTGTTTCAGTGTGTTAGGCGTATTAGGAGAGTGTTTCTTAGTAGATGCTGTTGCAATACGTATTTTAGTTACTTCTGAGAGTCTTGTGTGTGAGAGAAGCTGGAATCACACTCAGAGTGCATAGTTTGATAAGTCGCATTGACCACTATGTTGAAATACCCATTGATTGTGTGTTTATATCTGTGTTGTGTTTCAGACGTTCCTACGGTTAGAATTGCATTTGGAACACACATGTTACTTAGTTCTTGAAACACTTCTTTTCTGTAGTCGCTTTTGAGGTTTCTCTGTTTCCTTAGTTAGAAAAGACATGTATTCATGTTTTAGTAGAGAAACACATAGGAACTGTGTTTCAATGTGTTAGGCATATTAGGAGAGTGTTTCTTCTTAGATGCTGTGGGAATAGTTATTTTAGTTAAATCTGAGACTCTTGTGTGTGAGAGAAGCTGGAATCACAATCAGAGTGCGTAGTTTGAGAAGTGCAAATTGACCATTTTGTTGAAATACACATTGTTAGTGTGTTTACATTTGTGTTGTGTTTTGTTGTTCCTGCGGTTAGAATTGCATTTGGAACACATGTTACTTACTTCTTGAAACACTTGTTCTTAGTACTTGCTTTGAATGTTCTGTGTTTCCTTAGTTAGAAAAGACATGTATTCAAGTTTTAGTGGAGAAACGCATAGGAACTGTGTTTCAGTGTGTTAGGCATATTAGGAGAGTGTTTCTTAGTAGATGCTGTTGCAATAGGTATTTCAGTAACTTCTGAGAGTCTTGTGTGTGAGAGAAGCTGGAATCACGCTCAGAGTGCATAATTTGATAAGTGCACATTGACAACTATGTTGAAATACCCATTGATACTGTGTTTACATCTGTGTTGTGTTTCAGACGTTCCTGCGGTTAGGGTTAGGGTTAGCGTTAGGGTTATGGTTAGGGTTAGGGTGAGGGTTTTAGGTTTCAAGTAGGGTTAGGGTGAGAGTTAGGGTTAGGGTTAGGTTTTTAAGGTTGGTGTTAGGGTTATGGTTAGGTTTAGGGTTAGGGTTAGCTTTAGGGTTAGAGGTTAGGGTAAGGGTTAGGAGTTAGGGTTAGGGTTAGGGTTAGGGCTAGGGTTAAGGTTAGTTACTTTGAGACTCTTGTGTGTGATAGAAGCAGGAATCACACTCAGACTGCATAGTTTGATATTTGCGCATTGACAACTATGGTGAAATAGCCATTGATAGTGTGCTTACATCTGGGTTTTGTTTAAGACATTCCTTCGGTTAGAATTGCATTTGGATATCACGTTACTTAATTCTTGAAACACTTCTTTTCTGTATTCGCCTTTGAAGGTTCTCTGTTTCCTTATTTTTAAAGGTCATGTATTCATGTTTTAGTGAAGAAACGCATAGGAACTATGCTTCAATGTGTTAGGCGTATTACGAGAGTGTTTCTTAGTAGATGCTGTTGCAATACGAATTTTAGTTACTTCTGAGACTCTTGTGTGTGAGAGAAGCTGGAATCACACTCAAAGTGCATAGTTTGATGAGTGCGCATTGACCACTATGTTAAAATACCCATTGATAGTATGTTTACATCTGTGTTTTATTTCTACGTTCCTACGGTAGGGTTAGGGTTAGGGTTAGAGTTAGGGTTAGGGTTAGGGTTAGGGTTAATGTTTGGGTTAGGGTTAGGGTTAGGATTAGTGTTACGGTTTAGGTTAGGGCTAGAGGGTTAGGGTCAGGGGTTAGGGTTAGGGTTAGGTTAGGGTTAGGGTTGGTTAAGGTTAGGGTTATGGTTAGGGTTAGGGTTAGGGTAGGGTTAGGGTTAGGGTTAGGGTTAGGGTTTGGGTTAGGGTTAGGTTTAGGTTTGGGGTAACGGTTAGGGTTAGGGTTAGGGGTTGAGGTTTAGGGTTAGTGTTAGGTGTAATGGTTAAGGTTAGGGTTAGAGTTAGTGTTATGGTTAGGTTTTGGGTTAGTGTTTGGGTTAGGTTTATGGTTTAGGTTAGGGTTAGGTTTTGAGTTAGTGTTAGGATTAGGGTTAGGGTTAGGGTAAGTGGGTTAGGCTTAGGGTTATGGGTTAGGGTTAGGGTTAGGGTTAGGATTAGGTTTTGGGATATTGTTATGGTTAGGTTAGTGTTTTGTTAGGGTTACGGTTAGGGTTAGGGTAAGTATTAAGGTTAGGTGTTAGGTATAGGGGTTAGAGTTAGGGTTTTGGTTAGGGGTTAGGGTTAGGGTTATGGTTAGGTTTAGGATTAGGGTTAGGGTTAGGGTTTACGGTTAGGGTTAGTGTTGGCTTAGGGTTAGGGTTAGCTTTAGGGTTAGGTTTAGTTACTTCGGAGAGTCTTGTGTGTGAGAGAACCTGGAATCACACTCCGAGTGCATAGTTTGATAAGAGCGCATTGACCACTCTGTTGAAATATCCATTGATAGTGGGTTTACATCTGTATTGTGTTTCAGACGTTTGTACGGTTAGAATTGCATTTGGAACACACATGTTACTTAGTTCTTGAAACACTTCTTTTCTGTAGTCGTCTTTGAAGGTTCTCTGTTTCCTTAGTTAGAAAAGACATGTATTCATGGTTTAGTGGAGAAACGAATAGGAACTGTGTTTCAATGTGTTAGGCATATTATGAGAGTGTTTCTTAGTAGATGCTGTTGCAATACGTATTTTAGTTACTTCTGAGAGCCTTGTGTGTGAGAGAAGCTGGAATCACACTCAGAGTGCATACTTTGATAAGTGCGCATTGACCACTATGTTGAAATACACATTGATAGTGTTTTTACTTCTGTGTTGTGTTTCAGACATTCCTGCGGTTAGGGTTAGGGTTAGGGTTAGGGTTAGAGTTAGGGTTAGGGTTAGGGTTAGGGTTAGAGTTTTAAGTTTAGGGTTAGGGTTAGGGTTAGTGTTAGGTTTAAGGTTAGAGGTTAGGGTTAGGGTTAGGAGTTAGGTTTTGGATTAGGGTTAGGGTAGGGTTAGGAGTAGTTACTTCTGAGAGTCTTGTGTGTGAGAGAAGCTGGAATCACACTCAAGTGCATAGTTTGATGAGTCGCATTGACCACTATGTTGAAATAGCCATTGATAGTGTCTTTACATCTGTGTTGTGTTGCAGACGTTCCTACGGTCAGAATTGCATTTGGAACACACATGTTACTTAGTTCTTGAAACACTTCTATTCTATAGTCGCCTTTGAAGGTTCTCTGTTTCCTTAGTTATAAAAGACGTGTGTTCATGTGTTAGTGGAGAAAAGCATAGGAACTGTGCTTCAATGTTTTAGGCGTATTAGCAGAGTGTTTCTTACTAGATGATGTTGCAATACGAATTTTAGTTACTTCTGAGAGTCTTGTGTGTGAGAGAAGCTGGAATCACACTCAGAGTGCATAGGTTGATAAAGGCCCATTGACCACTATTTTGAAATAGCCATTGATAGTGTGTTTACATCTGTGTTGTGTTGCCGACGTTCCTACGGTCAGATTTGCATTTGGAACACACAAGTTACTTAGTTCTTGAAACACTTCTTTTCTGTAGTCGCCTTTGAAGGTTTTCTGTTTCCTTAGTTATAAAAGACATGTATTCATGTGTTAGTGGAGAAATGCATAGGAACTATGTTTCAATGTGTTAGGCGTATTAGGAGAGTGTTTCTTAGTAGATGCTGCTGCTATACTAATTTTAGTTACTTCTGAGAGTCTTGTGTGTGAGAGAAGCTGGAATCACACTCAGAGTGCTTAGTTTGATGAGTGCGCATTGACCACTATGTTGAAATACTCATTGATAGTATGTTCATATCTGTGTTGTATTTCAGACGTTCCTACGGTTAGGGTTAGGGTAAGTTAGGGTTAGGGTTAGGGTTAGGGTTAGGGTTTTAGGCTTAGGGTTAGGGTTACGGTTAGGGTTAGGGTTAGGGTTAGAGTTTTAGAGTTAGGGTTATGGTTAGAGTTAGGTTTAAGGTTAGAGGTTAGGGTTAGGGGTAGGAGTTAGGTTTTGGATTAGGGTTAGGGTTAGCAGTAGTTACTTCTGAGAGTCTTGTGTGTGTTTCCTTAGTTAGAAAAGTCATGTATTCATGTTTTAGTGGAGAAACGCATAGGAACTGTGTTTCAATATGTTCGGCATATTAGGAGAGTGTTTCTTAGTAGATGCTGATGCAATACGTATTTTAGTTACTTCTGAGAATCTTGTGTGTGAGAGAAGCTGAAATCACACTCAGAGTGCATAGTTTGATAAGTCCGCATTGACCACTATGTTGAAATACCCATTGATAGTTTGTTTACATCTGTGTTGCGTTTCTAACGTTCCTACAGTTAGAAATGCATTAGGAACACACATGTTACTTAGTTCTTGAAACACATCTTTACTGTAGTCTCTTTGAATGTTCTCTGTTTCCTTAGTTAGAAAAGACATGTATTCATGTTTTAGTGGAGAAACGCATAGGAACTGTGTTTCAATGTGGTAGGCGTATTAGGAGAGTGTTTCTTCTTCGATGCTGTTGCAATACGTATTTTAGTTACTTCTGAGAGTCTTGTGTGTGAGAGAAGCTGGAATCACACTCAGAGTGCATGGTTTGATAAAGGCGCATTGACCATTCTGTTGAAATATCCATTGATAGTGGGTTTACATCTGTATTGTGTTTCAGACGTTGTCCGGTCAGAATTGCATTTGGAACACACGTTACTTAGTTCTTGAAACACTTCTTTTCTGTAGTCGCCTTTGAAGGTTTTCTGTTTCCTTATTTATAAAAGACATGTATTCATGTGTTAGTGGAGAAGCGCATAGGAACTGGGCTTCAATGTGTTAGGTGTATTAGGAGTGTGTTTCTTAGTAGATGGTGTTGCATTACGTATTTTAGTTACTTCTGAGAGTCTTGGTATGAGAGAAGCTGGAAAACTCTCAGAGTGCATAGTTTGATGAGTGCGCATTGACCACTATGTTGAAATGCCCATTGATAGTATGTTCATATCTGTGTTGTATTTCAGACGTTCCTACATTTAGGGTTAGATTTAGGGTTATGGTAAAGGTTACGGTTAGGTTAGGGTTAGGGTTAGGGTTAGGATTAGTGTTTTAGGGTTAGGGATAGGGTTAGGGTTAGTGTTAGGTTTAGGGTTAGGGTTCGGGTTAGTTTTGGGGTTAGGGTTATGGTTAGGGTTAGGGTTAGGGTTTGGGTTAGGGTTGGTTAAGGTTAGGGTTAGGGTTCGGATTAGTGTTAGGGGAGGATTAGGGTTAGTGGTTAGGGTTAGGGTTATGGTAGGGTTAGGGTTAGGGTTTGGGTTAGTGTTAGTTTTAGATTTGGGTTTATGATTAGGGTTAGGGTTAGGGTTAGGGTTAGAAGGTTAGAGTTAGGGTTAGGTGTTATGGTTAAGGTTGGGGTTAGGGTTAGTTTTATGGATAGGTTTTGGGTTAAAGTTAGGGTTAGGGTTAGTTTTGTATTAGGGTTATTTTTTGGGTTCGGGTAAAGATTAGGGTTAGAGTTAGGGTTAGATTTAGTGGGTTAGTTAAGGTTAGGGTTAGGGGTTAGGGTTTGGTTAGTGTTAGGGTTAGGGTTAGGGTAATTGT
>JAMJFZ010003735.1:25000-35000 GCA_026225945.1 Cricetomys ansorgei | reverse complement strand
AGGGTTTGGGTTAGGGGTCAGGGTTTAGGGTTAGGGTTGTTTTAGGTTAGGGTTAGGGTTAGGGTTAGTGTTAGGGGAGGATTAGGGTTAGTTATGGTTAGGAGCTGGTGTTAGGGTTAGTGTTAAGGTTAGGGTTTGGGTTAAGGTTAGGGTTAGGGTTTGGGTTTGGTTAGGGTTACGGTTAGGGTTAGGGTTACGGTAAGTGTTAGGGTTAGGGGGTTAGGTAAAGGGGTTATGGTTATGGTTAGGGTTACGGTTAAGGTTAGGGTTAGGGTTAGGGTTAGGGTTAGGGTTAGGTTTAGGGTTAGGGTTAGGGTTAGGGTTAGAGTTAGGGTTTTAGGGTTAGGGTTAGGGGCTGGTGTTAGTGTTAGTGTTAAGGTTAGGGTTTGGGTTAAGGTTAGGGTTAGGGTTAGGGTTTGGTTAGGGTTACGGTTAGGGTTAGGATTAGGGTAAGTGTTAGGGTTAGGGGGTTAGGTAAAGGGGTTAGGGTTATGGTTAGGGTTAGGGTTAAGGTTAGGGTTAGGGTTAGGGTTAGGGTTAGGGTTGGTTAAGGTTAGGGTTAGGGTTAGGGTTAGTGTTAGGGGAGGATTAGGGTTAGTGGTTAGGGTTAGGGTTAGGGTAGGGTTAGGGTTAGTGTTTGGGTTAGGGTTACTTTTAGGTTTCGGGTTAGGGTTAGGTTTATGGTTACGGTTAGGGTTAGAAGGTTAGAGTTAGGGTTAGGTGTTATGGTTAAGGTTAGGGTTAGGGTTAGTTTATGGTTAGGTTTTGGGTTAGGGTTTGGGTTTGGGTTAGTGTTAGGGTTTGGGTTAGGTTAAGGGTTTTGGGTTAGGGTTAGGGTTAGGGTTAGTGTTAGGGTTAGGGTTTGGGTTAGGGTTAATGTTTGGGTTAGGGTTAGGGTTAGGGTTAGGGTTAGGGTTAGGGTTTGGATTAGGGTTACAGGGTTATGGTTACGGGTTAGGGTTAGGGTTAGGGTTGGTTAGGTTAGTGTTAGTGTTAGGGTTAGGGGAGGGTTAGGGTTAAGGGTTAGGGTTAGGGTTAGGGTTACTGTTTGGGTTAGGGTTAGATTTAGGTTTGGGGTTAAGGATAGGTTTAGGGTTAGGTTTAGGATTAGAGGGTTAGGGTTAGGGTTAGTTGTTATGGTTAAGGTTAGGGTTAGTGTTAGTGTTATGGTTAGGTTTGGGTTTGTGTTAGGGTTAGGGTTATATTTTGGGTTAGGGTTAGGGTTTGGGTTAGGGTTAGGATTAGGGTTAGGGTTAGGGTTAGGGTTAGTGTGTTAGGGTTAGGGTTAGGGTTAGGGTTAGGGTTAGGGTTAGGGTTAGGGTTAGGGTTAGGGTTAGGGTTTAGGGTTAGGGTTAGGGTTAGGGTTAGGTTAGGTTTAGGGTTAGGGTTATGGTTAGGGTTAGGGTTAGGGTTAGGGTTAGGGTTAAGGATAGGGTTAGGGTTAGGGTTAGGGTTGTTAGGTTTAAGGTTAGGGGTTAGGGTTAGGGTTAGGGTTAGGGTTAGGTTTTAGGGTTGGTTAGGTTAGGGTTAGGGTTAGAGGTTAGTGTTAGGGGAGGATTAGGGTTAGTGGTTAGGGTTAGGGTTAGGGTAGGGTTAGGGTTAGGGTTAGGGTTAGAAGGTTAGAGTTAGGGTTAGGTGTTATGGTTAAGGTTAGGGTTAGGGTTAGTTTCATGGTTAGGTTTTGGGTTAGAGTTAGGGTTAGGGTTAGGGGGTTAGGGTTAGGGTTAGGGTTAGGGTTAGGGTTAGGGTTAGGGGTTAGGTTTAGGGTTAGGGTTAGGGTTAGGGTTAGGGTTAGGGTTAGGGTTAGGGTTAGGGTTAGGGTTAGGGTTAGTTAGGGTTAGGGTTAGGGTTAGGTTAGGGTTAGGGTTAGGGTTAGGGTTAGGGTTAGGGTTAGGGTTAGGGTTAGGGTTTAGGGTTAGGGTTAGGGTTAGGGTTAGGGTTAGGGTTAGGGTTAGGGTTTTGGGTTAGGGTTAGGGTTAGGGTTAGTGTTAGGGTTAGGTTTGGGTTAGGGTTAATATTTGGGTTAGGGTTAGGGTTAGTTTAGGGTTAGGGTTAGGGTTAGGGTTAGGAGTAGTTACTTCTGAGGAGTCTTTTGTGTGAGAGAAGTTGGAATTTCACTCAGAGTGCAAAGTTTGATGAGTGCGCATTGACCACTATGTTGAAATAGCCATTGATAGTGTCTTTACATATGTGTTGTGTTTCAGACGTTCCTACGGTTAGGATTGCCTTTGGAACACACATGTTACTTAGTTCTTGAAACACTTCTTTTCTGTATTCGCCTTTGAAGGTTCTCTGTTTCCTTAGTTAGAAAAGACATGTATTCATGTTTTAGTGGAGAAACGCATAGGAACTGTGTTTCAATGTGTTCGGCATATTAGGAGAGTGTTTCTTAGTAGATCCTGTTGCAATACGTATTTAGTTACTTCTGAGAGTCTTGTGTGTGAGAGAAGCTGAAATCACACTCAGAGTGCATAGTTTTATGAGTGCGAATTGACCACTATGTTGAAATACCCATTGATACTATGTTCATATCTGTGTTGTATTTCAGACCTTCCTACGGTTAGGGTTAGGTTTATGGTTAGGTTTGAGGGATAGGGTTAGTTTAGGGTTAGGGTTAGGGTTAGGGTTTTATGGTTAGGTTTATGGTTAGGGTTAGGGTTATTGTTTTAGGGTTACGGTTAGTGTTAGGGTTAGTGTTAGGGTTTTGTTAGGTTTAGGGTTAGTGTTAGGGTTAATGTTTGAGTTAGGGTTAGGGTTAGGGTTTAGGTTAGTGTTAGGGTTAGGGTTAGGGTTAGGGTTAGGGGTTAGGGTTAGGGTTAGGGGTTAGGGTTAGGGTTAGGTTTAGTGTTAGGGGAGGATTAGGGTTAGTGGTTAGGGTTAGGGTTAGGGTAGGGTTAGGTTAGGGTTAGGGTTAGGGTTAGGGTTAGTTTTGGGCTTACGGTTAGGGTTAGGGTTAGGGTTAGAAGGTTAGGGATAGGGTTAGGTGTTATGGTTAAGGTTAGGTTAAGGTTTGGGTTAGGGTTATGGTTAGGTTTTGGGTTGGGGTTAGGGTTAGGGTTAGGGTTAGGGTTAGGGTTAGGTTTTGGTTAAGGGTTAGGCAAAGGTTAGAGGTTAGTTAAGTTTAGGGGTTAGGGTGAGGGTTAGGGTTGGTGTTAGGGTTAGTGTTAAGGTTAGGGTTAGGGTTAAGGTTAGGGTTAGGGTTAGGGTTTGGTTAGGGTTAAGGTTAGGGTTAGGGTTTGGGTAAGTGTTAGGGTTAGGGGGTTAGGTATAGGGGTTAGGGGTATTGTTAGTGTTAGGGTTAGGGTTAGGGTTATGGTTACGGTTAGGTTTAGGGTTAGGGTTAGGGTTAGGTTTAGGGTTAGGGTTAGGGTTAGGTTAGGGTTAGGGTTAGGTTAGGGTTAGGGTTAGGGTTAGGGTTTTAGAGTTAGGGTTAGGGTTCGGGTTAGTGTTAGGTTTAGGGTTTGGGTTAGGGTTAATGTTTGGGTTAGGGTTAGGGTTAGGGTTAGGGTTAGGGTTAGGTTAAGGTTAGGGTTAGGGTTAGGGTTAGGGTTAGGGGAGGGTTAGGGTTAGGGTTAGGGTTAGGGTTTAGTGTTAGGGTTTGGGTTAGGGTTAGATTTGGGTTTGGGGATAAGGATAGGGTTAGTTTTAGGGTTAGGATTAGAGGGTTAGGATTAGGGTTAGGTGTTATGGTTAGGGTTAGGGTTAGAGTTAGTGTTATTGTTAGGTTTGGGGTTAGGTTAGGGTTAGGGTTATGGTTTGGGTTAGGGTTAGGGTTAGGGTTAGGGTTAGGGTTAGCGGTTAGGGTTAGGGTTAGGGTTAGGTTTGGGTTAGGGTTAGGGTTCGCGGTTAGGGTTAGGGTTAGGGTTAGGGTTAGCGTTAGGGTTAGGGTTTACGGTTACAGTTAGGGTTAGGTTTAAAGGTTAGGGTTAGTGTTAGGTTTAGGTTTAGGGTTAGGCTTAGGGTTAGGGTTAGGGTTAGGGTTTGGTTTAGGGTTAGGGGTAATTACTTTTGAGAGTCTTTTGTGTGAGAGAAGCTGGAATCACACTCAGAGTGCAAAGTTTGATGAGTGCTCATTGACCACTAGGGTATTTTGAAATAGCCATTGATAGTGTCTTTATATCTGTGTTGTGTTTCAGACGTTCCTACGGTTAGGATTGCCTTTGGAACACACATGTTACTTAGTTCTTGAAACACTTCTTTTCTGTATTCGGCTTTGAAGGTTCTCTGTTTCCTTAGTTAGAAAAGACATGTATTCATGTTTTAGTGGAGAAACGCATAGGAACTGTGTTTCAATATGTTCGGCATATTAGGAGAGTGTTTTTTAGTAGATGCTGTCGCAATATGTATTTTAGTTACTTCTGAGAGTCTTGTGTGTGAGAGAAGCTGAAATCACACTCAGAGTGCATAGTTTTATGAGTGAGAATTGACCACTATGTTGAAATACCCATTGATAGTATGTTCATATCTGTGTTGTATTTCAGACGTTCCTACGGTTAGGGTTAGGTTTAGGGTTAGGGTTAGGGTTAGGATTAGGTTAAAGTTAGGGTTAGGGTTAGGGTTTTATGGTTAGGGTTAGGGTTAGGGTTAGGGTTAGGGTTAGGGTTTTAGGGTTACGTTTAGTGTTAGGGTTAGTGTTAGGTTTATGGTTAGGGTTAGAGTTAATGTTTGAGTTAGGGATAGGGTTAGGGTTAGTGTAAGTGTAAGTGTTAGGATTAGGGGGTTAGGTATAGGTGTTAGGGTTAGGGTTAGGGTTAGGGGTTAGGGTTAATGTTAGGGTTAGGGTTAGGGTTAGGGTTAGGGTTTATGGTTAGGGTTAGAGTTGGGTTAGGGTTAGGGTAAGGGTTAATGTTAGAGTTAAGGTTAGGGTTAGGGTTAGGGTTAGCGTTAGGGTTAGTTACTTCGGAGAGTCTTGTGTGTGAGAGAAGCTGGAATCACACTCAGAGTGCATAGTTTGATAAGTGCTCATTGACCACTATGTTGAAATACCCATTGATAGTGGGTTTACATCTGTGTGGTGTTTCAGACGATCCTACGGTTAGAATTGCATTCGGCACACACATGTTACTTGGTTCTTGAAAAACTTCTTTTCTGTAGTCGCATTTGAAGGTACTCTGTTTCCTTAGTTAGAAAAGACATGTATTCATGTTTTAATGGAGAAACGCACAGGAACTGTGTTTCAATGTGTTCGGCATATTAGGAGAGTGTTTCTTCGTCGATGCTGTTGCAATACGTATTTTAGTTACTTCTGAGAGTCTTGTGTGTGAGAGAAGCTGGAATCACACTCAGAGTGCTTGGATTGATAAGTCCGGATTGACCACTATGTGAAATACCCATTAATAGTGCGGTTACATCAGTGTTGTGTTTCAGACATTCCTACAGTTAGAATTGCTTTTGGAACACAATGTTACTTAGTTCTTGAAACACTTCTTTTCTGTAGTCGCCTTTGAAGGTTCTCTGTTTCCTTAGTTAGAAAAGACATGTATTCATGTTTTAGTGGAGAAACGCATAGGAACTGTGTTTCAATGTGTTAGGCATATTAGGAGAGTGTTTCTTAGTAGATCCTGTTGCAATACGTATTTAGTTACTTCTGAGAGTCTTGTGTGTGAGAGAAGCTGAAATCACACTCAGAGTGCATAGTTTTATGAGTGCGAATTGACCACTATGTTGAAGTACCCATTGATACTGTGTTCATATCTGTGTTGTATTTCAGACCTTCCTACGGTTAGGGTTAGGTTTATGGTTAGGTTTAGGGAGGGTTAGGGTTAGTTTAGGGTTAGGGTTAGGGTTAGGGTTTTATGGTTAGGTTTATGGTTAGGGTTAGGGTTATTGTTTTAGGGTTACGGTCAGTGTTAGGGTTAGTGTTAGGGTTTTGTTAGGTTTAGGGTTAGTGTTAGGGTTAATGTTTGAGTTAGGGTTAGGGTTAGGGTTTAGGTTAGTGTTAGGGTTAGGGTTTGGGTTAGGGTTAGAGGGTTAGGCTTAGGGTTAGGGGTTAGGGTTAGGGTTAGGTTTAGTGTAAGGGGAGGATTAGGGTTAGTGGTTAGGGTTAGGGTTAGGGTTAGGGTAAGGTTAGGGTTAGGGTTAGAGTTAGTTTTAGTTTTGGGCTTACGGTTAGGGTTAGGGTTAGGGTTAGAAGGTTAGGGATAGGGTTAGGTGTTATGGTTAAGGTTAAGGTTAAGGTTTGGGTTAGTTTTATGGTTAGGTTTTGGGTTGGGGTTAGGGTTAGGGTTAGGGTTGGGTTAGGGTTAGGTTTTGGTTAAGGGTTAGGCAAAGGTTAGAGGTATTGTTAAGTTTAGTGGGTTAGGGTGAGGGTTAGGGGCTGGTGTTAGGGTTAGTGTTAAGGTTAGGGTTTGGGTTAAGGTTAGGGTTAGGGTTAGGGTTTGGTTAGGGTTAAGGTTAGAGTTAGGGTTTGGGTAAGTGTTAGGGTTAGGGGGTTAGGGTTAGGGTTAGGGTTAGGGTTAGGGTTAGGGTTAGGGTTTGGTTTAGGGTTAGGGGTAATTACTTTTGAGAGTCTTTTGTGTGAGAGAAGCTGGAATCACACTCAGAGTGCAAAGTTTGATGAGTGCTCATTGACCACTATGTTGAAATAGCCATTGATAGTGTCTTTATATCTGTGTTGTGTTTCAGACGTTCCTACGGTTAGGATTGCCTTTGGAACACACATGTTACTTAGTTCTTGAAACACTTCTTTTCTGTATTCGGCTTTGAAGGTTCTCTGTTTCCTTAGTTAGAAAAGACATGTATTCATGTTTTAGTGGAGAAACGCATAGGAACTGTGTTTCAATATGTTCGGCATATTAGGAGAGTGTTTTTTAGTAGATGCTGTCGCAATATGTATTTTAGTTACTTCTGAGAGTCTTGTGTGTGAGAGAAGCTGAAATCACACTCAGAGTGCATAGTTTTATGAGTGAGAATTGACCACTATGTTGAAATACCATTGATAGTATGTTCATATCTGTGTTGTATTTCAGACGTTCCTACGGTTAGGGTTAGGTTTAGGGTTAGGGTTAGGGTTAGGATTAGGTTAAAGTTAGGGTTAGGGTTAGGGTTTTATGGTTAGGGTTAGGGTTAGGGTTTAGGGTTAGGGTTAGGGTTTTAGGGTTACGTTTAGTGTTAGGGTTAGTGTTAGGTTTATGGTTAGGGTTAGAGTTAATGTTTGAGTTAGGGATAGGGTTAGGGTTAGTGTAAGTGTAAGTGTTAGGATTAGGGGGTTAGGTATAGGTGTTAGGGTTAGGGTTAGGGTTTGGGGTTAGGGTTAATGTTAGGGTTAGGGTTAGGGTTAGGGTTAGGGTTTATGGTTAGGGTTAGAGTTGGGTTAGGGTTAGGGTAAGGGTTAATGTTAGAGTTAAGGTTAGGGTTAGGGTTAGGGTTAGCGTTAGGGTTAGTTACTTCGGAGAGTCTTGTGTGTGAGAGAAGCTGGAATCACACTCAGAGTGCATAGTTTGATAAGTGCTCATTGACCACTATGTTGAAATACCCATTGATAGTGGGTTTACATCTGTGTGGTGTTTCAGACGATCCTACGGTTAGAATTGCATTCGGCACACACATGTTACTTGGTTCTTGAAAAACTTCTTTTCTGTAGTCGCATTTGAAGGTACTCTGTTTCCTTAGTTAGAAAAGACATGTATTCATGGTTTAATGGAGAAACGCACAGGAACTGTGTTTCAATGTGTTCGGCATATTAGGAGAGTGTTTCTTCGTCGATGCTGTTGCAATACGTATTTTAGTTACTTCTGAGAGTCTTGTGTGTGAGAGAAGCTGGAATCACACTCAGAGTGCTTGGATTGATAAGTCCGGATTGACCACTATGTGAAATACCCATTAATAGTGCGGTTACATCAGTGTTGTGTTTCAGACATTCCTACAGTTAGAATTGCTTTTGGAACACAAATGTTACTTAGTTCTTGAAACACTTCTTTTCTGTAGTCGCCTTTGAAGGTTCTCTGTTTCCTTAGTTAGAAAAGACATGTATTCATGTTTTAGTGGAGAAACGCATAGGTACTGTGTTTCAATGTGTTAGGCGTATTAGGAGAGTGTTTCTTAGTATATGCTGTTGCACTACGTATTTTAGTTACTTCTGAGAGTCTTGTGTGTGAGAGAAGCTGGAATCAAACTCAGAGTGCATAGTTTAATAAGTGTGCATTGACCATTATGTTGAAATACCCATTGATAGTGTGTTTACATCTGTGATGTGTTTCAGACGTTCCTGCAGTTAGGGTTAGGGTTAGGGTTATTGTTAGGGTTAGGGTTATGGTTAGGGTTAGGGTTAGGCTTAGGGTTTTTGGGTTAGGGTTATGGTTAGGGTGAGGGTTAGGTTTAAGGTTAGAGGTTAGGATTCGGGTTAGGAGTTAGGGTTAGGGTTAAGTTAGGATTATGGTTAGGAGTAGTTACTTCGGAGAGTATTCTGTGTGAGAGAAGCTGGAATCACACTCAGAGTGCATAGTTTGATGAGTACGCATTGACCACTATGTGAAATAGCCAATGATAGTGTATTTACATCTGTGTTGTGTTTCAGACGTTCCTACAGTTAGAATTGCATTTGGAACACTCATGTAACTTAGTTCTTGAAACACTTCTTTTCTGTATTGGCCTTTGAAGGTTCTCTGTTTCCTTAGTTAGAAAAGACTTGTATTCATGGTTTAATGGAGAAACGCATAGGAATTGTGTTTCAATGTGTTCGGCATATTAGGAGAGTGTTTCTTAGTAGATGCTCTTGCAATACGTATTTTAATTACTTCTGAGAGTCTTGTGTGTGAGAGAAGCTGGAATCACACTCAGAGTGCAAAGTTTTATAAGTGCGCATTGACCACTATGTTGCAATACCCATTGATAGTGTGTTTACATCTGTGTTGTGTTTCAGACGTTCCTGTGGTTAGGGTTAAGGTTAGGGTTAGGGTTAGGGTTAGGGTTAGGGTTAGGGTTAGGGTTAGGGTTAGGGTTAGGGTTAGGGTTAGGGTTAGGGTTAGGGTTAGGATTAGATTTAGAGTTAGAGTTTATGGTTAGGATTAGGAGCTAGGGTTAGGTTTAGGGTTAGGGATAGGGTTTTAGGGTTAGGGTTAGGATTAGGGTTAGGGTTAGGGGTAGTTAGGGTTAGGGTTATGGTTAGGGTTAAATGTTAGGGTTAGGGTTAGGTTTAGGTTTAGGGTTAGGGTTAGGGTTAAGATTAATGTCTGGGTTAGGGTAAGGCTTAGGGTTAGGGTAAGGGTTAGGTTAGTGTTAGACGGTTAGGGTTAGAGTTAGGGGTTAGGGTTAGGGTTAGGGTTAGGATTAGTTACTTCTGAGAGACTTGTTTGTGAGAGAAGCTGGAATCACACTCAGAGTGCATAGTTAGATGAGTGCGCTTGACCACTATGTTGAAATAGCTATTGATAGTGTCTTTATATCTGTTTTGTGTTTCAAACGTTTCTACAGTTAGAATTGCATTTGGAACACACATGTTATTTAGTTCTTGAAACACTTCTTTTCTGTAGTCGCCTTTGAAGATTCTCTGTTTCCGTAGTTAGAAAAGAAATGTATTCATGTTTTAGTGGAGAAACGCATAGGAAGTGTGTTTCAAGGTGTTAGGCGTATTAGGAGAGTGTTTCTTAGTAGATGCTGTTGCAATACGTATTTGGGTTAGGGTTAGGGTTAGTTACTTCTTAGAGTCTTGTGTGTTAGAGAAGCTGGATTCATAATCAGAGTGCATACTTTGATGAGAGCGCATTCACCACTATGTTGAAATAGGCATTGATAGTGTGTTTACATCTGTGTTGTGTTTCAGACGTTCCTACGGTTAGGGTTAGGGTTAGGGTTAGAGGTTAGGGTTACGGTTAGTGTTAGGGTTAGTTTTAGGGTTAGGTTTAGGGTTAGGGGTTAGGGTTAGGGGTTAGTGTAGGGTTTAGGGTTAGGTTAGGGTTAGGTTTAGGGTTAGGGTTAGGGTTAGGGGTTAGGGTTAGAGGTTAGGTTAGGGTTAGGGTTAGGTTTAAGTTTAGGGTTAGTTAGTTAGGGTTAGGGTTAGGGT
>JAMJFZ010003734.1:0-99217 GCA_026225945.1 Cricetomys ansorgei | reverse complement strand
TGTAGGCAAAGAGGGTTTTTATTTTATAGTTTTTAGCTGTTAGGTGCATAGTATTTTTTCTCTATCCTAGACTTCTTTTGCTTCTGTTCTATCAATATGAATACGTAGCTTTACACATGCCAGGACTTAGAAGCCTGCAAGGTATCTTACAATGACAATTACTTTTGAGTAAAAAAATGGCCGCTTCTCCTTCTCAGCTAACACCAGCCAGCTAAGGTATAACTAGGCCATGCAGACATAATGAATGGCTTTTGTCACCATTACAGCAAAGGGGAGAAAGGGCTGGTAAGCCAAAATTCCCAGCCAGGGAGTCTGGTGAACCTTGTCCACAGACTTCAACCACGTTGCCAGGGTATTGGGGCTCCCAGCACTTACCTGTGGTTGTAACAGATATCCTTGATTATTGGTTTCAGCCATAATGAAGTATTTATAATTCTTTGGAGTGTGCAGATCAACTCTAGCAACAATTCCTTGGACATGGCTTCTCCACATCTTGCCACATAATGCATCATTAACAAAATCAGCCCTCTGTGACTTATATTTCTTAAATTTTATAGGATGACATTTGAACCCTCTTCTTTTGTGCTTGACAAGTATAGTTCAGTAATTAGGGTGTTAACTGATACAATGTGATTCCTTACTTTTCCAAAAACCAGAACATGTGATCACCTTCAGATGGGATTAGGAAATATAAAACTACTATTTACTCCTCATCAATTAGCACAAAGCATACTCTGTGTCTTAACAACAAAAAGTGATGTTTAACCTGTTACAAGACGTCAAGATGGATGGCAATGCCCTAGCAGTGGGGTTAAAAGAAGAGACACATAGTCTGAAGAGCTAGTGTAACTTAAGAGTATTCTACTTGACTATTGCTTGTTGCACCTGTCTTATCATTATAAAAGTCCTTCGCATATCTGATCTTCTAAAGATGATCAATGGGAACCATAGCTTTTGAACATCATCTCAAGATGTCCTCCTCATCATTTTGGCCATGAAGAAAACAACTTTTTCCCCCATCATCCTTTGTTACTTGGTCTGATAACAGTAACCTCTAGTTTATTAAGAGTTTATATAAAATTCTTTCTAGGTTCTTAGTATGGAATCATATCTCTGATTCATGATGTACATGAATAAAAGCTTATTTATTGGGAAGGATACTTTTCCCACTAAATTTGAGAACTTATGAGAAAGATGCATATAGTCCACTAAACAGGTAAAAACCATGGACATGTGGGCAACCCTGGCTTCCTTGTTCCTACTATAGTGTTCATAAGTACAAATTCTGATACATCTTACAACTGTCCTACTAAGTATATCCTTCATAAGCATCTACACTTATGCAATTCAATTAAATTCTGAAATATTTTTCTGTACATTTCTTATCTGTTTCACTTGAGATCCTGAAATGCCTGTTGGTGAAGATGGGAAGAACCCCCATTTCTCACTTAATTGGCCCATGAGAACTGATGTTCTTCTATGGATGGATTAAATCTCATTTATTATTTTTAAAAGTCATGGAGCAGAGACAACCCAGAAACAATTCTTGGATGATATGAGGAAACAAATGTGAAAATTATGACACTGTCAAATGTTCAAATACAGCAATGACACAGCAAATTGACTGTAAATTCTCAGTGCTTTGACATGGACTCTAAAATATAGAAAACAACTATTCTTTTAGTTTACTTAACTATCATTAAATAAAATGCTATAGTATCCACAGTTACCTGATTTGGTCAGTATAACGGATTTAGCATTTATTCTGGCATTTCCAGTGGAGATATTCCTCAAACATTTGGCAAATGACACCTTCTTTGATATACCAATTTTAGCTCAGTGATTGTAGCCTACAGGTTTTTTGAAAAGTTTTTGAAAAGACTAGAAGTGAAGCTGGCTCTAAATTGGATCATGCTACTTGAAAAAGCCCCACAAAGTCATCTCTATAGGATTATACATGCATGTGTGTTCAATCTACTTTGTTGTAATTGTAAATATTTTCGAAACTCTGTTTGCACTAAGATATTTATCAAAAAACACTAAGTATTACAATTTCCTTAGATAAAATCATATGTACTGAATAACATAAATAAACATTAAAATGGTTCTGTCACCACAATTATGATTAACATCAGAACATTTACAATATAAAATGTTCTATGCAAATTAATTCATTTTCTTTTCTTGGTATTTGGGACTCAATCCACAGCCTTGTGATTGCTAGGCAGTTACTAGAACTTTAGGTTCCTGAATTTTTTTTCTAAATATATGTAATCTTATTGATGATGTCAACAGTACAATGTAGTAATTGTTGACAAACATAGTCATTAAAATTTACCTCACGAAATAGATGAGAAAACCAAGCTTTATGAAGGAATCCATCTAACCTTGACATTTTAAACTATTTTTTTTCTAAAAGTCATTATGCCTTAAAAGTAAGATATAACATTTTGACTACTAGATGGAAACAGTTGTGAAAACTCTTCATGACATAAAAATAGGCAATGATTTCTTGACTAGGACATAAATCCCAGTAGTTCAGTATATAATAGCAAGAACTGATTAATGATATTGTATCAAACTAAAGGCTCTGCTTAGTAAATGAGGCAGATACTAGAAAGAATTAAGCATATAGAATGAAAGAAAATATTTGCTAGTTATTCATTTGATAGAGAATAAATATGCAGATTATATAAATAACTCAAAAAACACTTAATACCAGAACACACAGTAAAATCACTGTGGGCATATTGAATAAACACATTCCTGAAGTATAAACGGCTCTTGGTTTTTATCTTAGGAAACCATAAGTCAGAAGCAAATTGAGACCCTATCTAATCTTAAGAATGACCCAGAGCTTAAAATCTGTACTAATCTTATAAATGACAAAAATTCAGTTCTCAATACACACTTCATGTGTATCACAACTGTCTATACCCTAGATCCAGGTGATTTATGCTTCCCATCCTCATCATACACATAAGCACACAGGTAGTTAAAATAATAAAGATCATTCTTAAAGGGGAATGGTTAAAATCCATAAAAAGTATTGAAAAGGGTGTTTAGAACAGGAATCTACATACACTGAACATGAGCCTGTATAGCTACAAGAGATGTCAGGTTAGAAATTTACCCCTAAATTGAAAAGAGAAGTACGATATGATTTAATTGTTATCTTCTTCAATATACTACCAAGTGAGTGGAAGTCAGTGAACAATAGAGATGTCTGCATATGAGTGTTTATTGTGCTTAAGCCAGATGAGTAATGGACTCAGACCAGGTGCCTGTCAGTAGTTAAACAAAGACACTATGGTATTGAGTATTATTTAGCTATAGAGGAAATAGAACCATGACAGTTATAAGACAATGAGTGGAGATAAAGATCAAAATGCTAAGTGAAATAAGCCAGGCAGGAAAGTAGAATGGAATATTAGAGATGAGGAAGGAGGCCAGGGTGTGAATGAAGCAGGGAAGGGGAGTCTCTTGCTTCAGCCTCCGGAGTGCAAGCATGATATGAAGCATAAGCTCCCATGCCTTGCTCAAGAATGAGTTTTCTTCATTCCAGTTCTGGCTCTGAATGTTGATATCTCTATGGCTCCCAGAATACCTAAGAAACTATTTTGAAATTTTAATATACATTAGTTGCTCTTCTGATTTATGTACACAGACTTATGGAATATAAAATGACTAACTACACAAAAATACAGAATCAAACAAACAGAATTAAGAAAAAAAAAACCTTGAATTTACTTGTGACCAAATATGCACCACACACACTGATGTCCTCCAAGAAAAGTGCTCAACCAGGTTCTGTTTGTGCATACACATCCTGACACAGGAGAACATGGAAGTTCTCCAGAATGGAGAAGTTCACTAAAAACATAGCACTTCAACTTCCAGGTTGTATGAACTTTAGCTTCATTCATTTTATCCTCCCCTGTAATTCCCTCATGTACTCATTGGCACCAGAAATCTGAGTAATGGATAATCTGACATTAATGAGATGGTTTACATAGTGTCCTGTGTACAAGGGAAAGTGTCATGCAAGGAATAGCTCCTACTCATCTGTACTTTTTTCTTTCACTTGAATCTTTGTTTCTTTCCATGCTGTGCTGTGAAATTAAAAGCCTGTTTATGTTTTGATCCCAAAGTGATTTCCTCATCCCAAATTCTCTGATCTACTTTTGTTTTCTCTTTGACAATTACTGGTCACTTGTTCCATTATATGCTTTCTTACTTATGACTAGAAGAAAATTTAGCATTTCATAAATGAAAAAAACCTGTGGTCCTGAATAAAATATGTCTGCTGAGTAATCTTATACACAATGTATTTATAAGATCTTTGACTTCTTTTTGCAAGAAAATTGGAATAAAAATGCTCATAAGGCAAAGCCAGTCTGAGGACCCAGCCACTATACATATCAAACCCACATTTTAGGACAGGTAAACTGACAACATGGATCATTACCTGCTGCCCACTTCTGCACAGTAGCTTAGATTGGTTTCCATTAGGACATCTTTGATAAAAATGGTAAACTGAGGCTGAATATCTTATAGATGTAACATTATCTAACTACAAAAATACAAGGTCCCATGTACTCTGGCTTGCCTATAACTTTTTACGCTGAACTTACTGGTGTATTTTATTGATTTTTTGTTTGTTTGTCCATTTGTTTTGAGGAAAGAATGTATATATGCAGTGAGATAACAAATGAAAATACCATCTGACGTTTTTGAAGTATGGAGTTCAATTTAATCATGACTATAAAACATCCCGATGGTGTTCTGGGTCCAGAGAAAGTATTAGGGTGTACCTTATTGAACTTTGCCATGCAGCCCATCCTAGGACTGGACACAGTTTTCCTAGTTCTTCCTTAGTATCTCTACCTCCTCCTTGCTCAACAGCATAACATGTACACCTCAGGTGTTGAGGAATGAGGCAATGGAACACTAATCAAAAAACATCAAGGACAAATAACACTAAGAGCAAAGGATAAAACATGGAGAGCATGGAATCCTAGGAGGGATTCCTCCAACATCCCATCACATCCAAGAGGGTTCATCATCCTACATCACACAGTTTATAGGAAGTCAGAATTAGGTAACAACAAAGACTGATGGAAGAATGATTGACCTGTAGGAATATGAAGAGTATTACTCTAAATGACCTTTACAGTGCTTAATCTTCCACTGCATATTTTCTGCTATAATACACCTTGAATTATTACTTCTACTTTGTTGAAAAAACATCCACTTAAGACTTTTGAAGTTGAAGTAAAAAGGAGAAGACTTCATCAATGCTCTTTGGAAATGGATAAAAGTATTGAACTAAAGAAGCAGACTGTGTCACCTTTTTAGGAAGTCTGCCACCATGACTCCTTCTACAGTGCTTCTCTTGCAGTTACCACAGTTTGACATGTTCAAAAATCAGAAGCAACCTTCGAATAATGATATCTAATACTTTATTTGAATGCTATATGAAGAAAAATTTGTTTTAGAAACTGTTTCTACCAAGAACAAATACACATACGCATGCACATAAATGCACACATACATACGCACTTCTATATGCACACATATACATACATACATATATGAGCACATATAAATACACACATGCATGCATACTTTCTCACCTATACATACAAGTATGTATAAGTAAATTATATATGTGTGTGTGTGTGTGTGTATGAAAGGCTAATAATCATCACAGTATATGTATATAAGTATATATATATATATGTATATATATGTACAAATATATGTTTGTATATATACATATATGTGTGTACAAATATGTATTTGTGTAAAGATACATGTTTATAGTTAATGTACACGGATGTTTCATAGGCATGACAATGAGTGAAATAAAAGCTTTCTAAAAACACAAGTAAAAAGCAATCCTCAGGTGGAATATTCCATTTGGAGTTACCCAAGTTGAGTGTTGGGCATCCACGTGGGGTATTGCAGCACACCCTAAAGGCAGTGCAATGGTGCCAGGCTAGGGGTAGGCTGATCTTCCACCCACAGCTGCTATCTGTAGCACAGCCAGGCCTTACTGCTTAGTAGATGATCCAATAACAATAATGGATGAATAACTTATTCAAGGCAGTGCACGCTTTACCTTTCTCAGCCTGGAACTTGATCCACAATGAGGCTCTGGTAAAGAAAGGAACCACTATGGATTCTTATCCTTTCCTCCACCTAAAATGTCTATACAAAGTTCAAAGCAACTAGAACATCCAAGTGAAGATGATGCACCATGAAGATTTCAGCCTGTTTCTGGAAGGCCTCCATATTGCCCAAGCTATCACTCCAGAGTAAAAAGGAGTGTTCTGCCTTCCCATGTGAACTACAGCCTTGTAGCACAATGCTTGGAATGCTTTGAAGTCAAATTGTCTTTTGGCACCTTGCCACTTAGACATATTTTCATCATAAAATAATGTAGTTAAGTTTCTGGGACCAAGAAGACGGATAATTCTCTTAGTAAGTAAAACTTTTCCTACCCAATAGTGGTTTTGTGAATGGAATCTACAGATTAATCCATATTTAGTATGAGGCACTCCAAAGGACATCTGTGGTGACTTATTTTCATCTTAATAAATATGTTTAAGATGATCCATGGGTGTACATTTGAGAAGCCCATGTAGACTGATGTGTTTCTGTCCATAAACACATGTGCATCTCTGTTTACATAATGTTTGTCATCTTATTAAATGACAGTTAAAACTTGAAACATGAAGGAGTAAAATTACAAAAGGAAAGCTGTGTTGTCAGCTGATTTAAACACTCACAGAAGAACTAATCCTTTAACATGTCATATTTAACCTAAACAGGAATTTATATATACAGTTTCTATACTACATTCAATGTTATTGCCTGAGCAAGAAAACTAAGATGGATTTTCAGACATTAAATATCTAACCTGTAACAGTTGGCTTGCCAGAAAATATAAAGCACTCAAATCTCTAAATTAATTCGGAGAAATAGAAAGGTTTATTAGCAGTTACTTGGGTATGCTGTGTGAGTGAGGTTAATTAAGACATTTATTTTGTTTTAATTTCTTTAATTATTAGACAACAATCAATAGAGACCTTCTTAGCTTATATGTACATCAAGTGATAGTATCCATTCCACTAACTCAGGCAGCATTTACTTTACAAAGTACTGAGACAGCAAAACTAGAAAAAAAATAAACCTACTATATTTTATAATTGTATAATTCCCTGGGTACGGCATGCACCACTTTTTAATATGTGCAGAAACATCTCTACCCTAACAGCCCCAAAAGAGTTATAAGAGGGTGTTGCTATGAATGCTTCATTTCATGTGCATGACTCTGAGTTCTCCCTTTCGTTAATAATAATTGGCCAGATATATGTGAAATGATATGTAGGTCACCTTAAGAAATGTTTGCTTCTGCAATTCTCTTCCAAATGCCAATGAAGCCACAATGTTTTTCATACAGTTTTGAAATGTCTCTACTGGCTCTCTACTTGAAGGTTTGCACATCACCTGTTGCCCCATTACAACATCTGGTGGATGCCAAGCTAAGCCTTCCAAAGGCTATGGTGAGAAATTTGTTCCCTAATCTGTGCCAGTGTTCCTCACCTGTACATCTTATCTGATTTGCCCTCAGCAAGAACTCTTTGCTGAAATAACTACTTGCAGTAAGGTTCACTCTCCAGCGAGAGGGGCCAGAGAGCTGGTAAGAACTATTACCATAGGTTTATTCTTTTTGAATAGACAATATGTCAAATTACCTTGAAAATTTTTTGAATGGAAAATCATGTTGCAAATAAAATAAGGACAGGAAATATATAGTAATGTAGAAATTGAAGATGATTGCAGGATTCCTGTTGCTGGTGCTACCCTGGCCTTTCTGAAAGGCCCTGGTGTTTCTAAATGACCCCATTTACTTTTAATACCAGAAATGTCATAAGTCGCATCAACATTCTTTCCCTCCACTGCCCTATCTCATTCTGTAGAACTACCTGATTAACAGGTAAATTAAGAAAGGCTCAACACAGGGTCCTCATGTAGATTCTATCACCAGACAAATTGTGACTAGAGTAGATATCACAAGATATCTATCAACCTATCAAACACAGGTTCATTTTGAACATAAAATCAACTTGTTCAAAAATGCCTGCTACAGATTCATTGGAGTAGTTTCTATGGTATGCATTAGCCAGACTTATGATATGATATTTGTACTGCATTAATCACCTCCACTGCCTTCTTGCAGTCATAAATAGGAAACGGGATAAAATAAAATATTTTGTTTCTTTAAATAGTGGGATTATATTACTCATACATAGTTGTGATTATTTTACAATAATATCTAAGGCATGATCTCATGAGAATACAACAACATTTTAAATATCTTTATTTGCTTTCTAGACACCACCATAGATGATATCACAGAGAAAACAGATCCCTGAGCATCTCATCTAAGAATTTGATAAAATACAGCTGAATCTCATTTTAAAGCTCTTTTTTTTATTGCTTAAAAGGTTAAATATTTAAAAGGATACAATCGGACTTGTGGAATAAGTATAGCTACTACTCACTTTTTAACCGAAGCATTTTCAGAAACAAGAAAAGGTAAGGTTAATTTTAATGAGAAAAGACAAGGCAGTCTGTCAAAGCCTCGTGTAATTGACAAGCAGCTGCCTTGACTTGGGAAGCACTTAATCTTGTAGGATTTTGACTCACCAAGTTGTGTGACTGCTCAACAGATGCTCACATGCTCTGTGGTAAATCGAGGCACTGAAACATTAACTATGAAATTATTTTGAAATGTGTATCTCAATGATGAAATATAAGAAATAATATTGTAAATACTTCCAATAAATATTGGAGTGACAACCACCTATAATCCAAGCACTGAAGAAGTAGAGGCAGCAGGATCAACACTTCTAAGTCAGCCTTAACATCATGTCTACATAGTTTGAGGTTAGGCTAGACTACACAAAATCCTGTCATAAGACAACAAACCCAACATCTATACATGCATTTTAGTAGAAAATAATTTCCTGGAATTGTCATTGTAATTACTCATCTCCTATCAATGGGAAGGCCATGTTTCCCTCTGTCTCCCTCTGTTCTCTTTCTGTTCTTTCCTCCTCTTCTTTCTACCCTTCCTACCGCCTCCTCACCCTCTTTCTTTCTCCCTCTGCCTCATCTCTCCTCCTGCATCAGTCCTCTTACCCGCCAAGCACCTCTCTCTCCTCCCTTTTTCCTGAGTATTCTCCTATCCCTAGGAAAGCTAGGAGCTCTTGGTATTTGTAAAAAGGAAGTCATGTGACCATGAACGTTAAATTATGTTGAAGATTACTGTCAAGATATAAATAAAAATGCTAAATTATCTTATAAAAGCCTGTGTTTTGTGCCTCCACATGGCTCTTGATTCTTTGTCAAGCACTTTGGATCACATTGAGATTATCATTAGGTGTGTTTAGACTTCTTATACCTGAGGACACAAATTTCCCCCTCTCTTCATTTCAGAAGTTTGTTGACTATAACAATATTGAGCTAGACTAACTTAGAAATCGCCTGGATACTTATTTGGAAAGTAATGTTAACATTCACCAATTAGCATTTACAATTTCATCACAGTGATGCTTTTTCCAGCTTTTAAATTAATAAATTAATAAAACACAACATTCTTTTTTTTCTTTTTCCTTTTTCAAAATTAAAATAAAATTACATTATCTTCTTCAATTTCCTTCCTAGAAGCCTTCTCAAGTCTCACCTTGCTGCCTTTAAAATTACTGGCCTCTCTCTCTTTAATTCTCATTGTTTCACACACACACACACACACACACACACACACACACACACACACACACACACTTTCAATTCTTAATGTTACTTAAAAACAAATACAGAAAAAAAATGAGTCAGATGTGGCTGGTGTATACCAATATTTGAGGCCCTAACACATGGGGATCTTAAATTTGAGGTCACGAGACTACTTGTTAAACTTTTATTTTGGGGTAGAGAGAAAAGAATGAATAAACATACACACACATCTATGTATATATGTATGTATGTAGAGAACTCCATTAATACTAATATATTGTTAAAACATATACTGTAATTATTTATAAAAAATTACATTTAAAGCTTTTATTACTGAGACCAAATATGGCAAGTAACTAGATATATTAATTCATTATAAAGAGATGTTGATATAAGCTTTGTTAATAATTAAAATTCAGTTGTAAATTGTAGGGCAAAATGAAAGTCATTTATGAAAAGGAAAGTAAAATAACAAAACCTTGAAATCAGTTTCTTATTCAGACTAAGAAGTAGCAGCCTGGTAATCACACCTGGGCCTCCGTGCTTTTTGAAGGCAAGTCCTCCCCACAGCAATCTCTACGAAAATCTGAAAATTAAACAAAGGTGTTTCTGAAACAAATAATTGAATTTGTGTTAGAAAGGGAACAAGATTCTTCAGTTATGTAGTGAAGAGCAACCACTTTTTTTTCTCCTGATTTTGTCTTGTCACATTATTGTTTTGGCAATTAATTGCCCCAGAACACTATTCAGTGATATCTCTACCTCCATTGATAAATAAAGAAAACATTCTTTGCCATCTGTTTAACCACAGGTGTAGCAAACATTTGTTGGCTTAGTTAATTGGACCCAAGATGTCTTCTTGGCTAAAATGGTGGTATTTCAGGTATCACTCACTTAGTCCAAAGGAATCGCTTAGGTCCAAAGAAGTACATAATCTTGAAAAGAAAAATCTCGTAGAATTTCTTCAGTTCTACAGAACACTGTAATTTCAATGCAGATGGCTTAGGATCTCTCAGCACTCTTGAGTTCTGTCTGGATCTGGATCTAACGTTCTCTCTATTTCACTCTACTAGATTCATACGTGACTGTGTTTAAGCACATGACTGTGTGAGTTTGTGCAGAGAAGCAGGATAGGAATGGCAGAAAAAGAAAGAAGTATGAAGCTTATAAGAGGAAAAAATGCAAAGTGGGATTGGGAATGAGGAAGGAGGAGAGAGACCTCTAAATATGAGCAAACATTCATGGAGATAGACTCAGACAAAGGGAGACAAATACATGCATGTGCATGTTCACACAAAGAATAGAGAAATACATGTTGAGGTTAGAATTAAATGCTTAATAAAATGTCTAAAATACGGTTTACGATACTATCATACAAGACATTGTGGCAGTCTCACAAGCAATCAATTGTTAAACATCAGAAGATGCTTCTAACAAGTGCTACAAAAAGTTTGACACATGAAAAATGGTTCTGTGAACCATTGACCTACAAGTATGAAGCCATGTGTTCAGTCCTACTGGCATTACCAGGAATCATCCTGCACAACTGGTCTAATTCTCCCGCCAAATACTCTTCTTGAAGAAAGTACTCATAAAACGACTTTATCCATTTCCTTCTGTGTGCTCTGACTCATCAGGAGAGAAAAAGTCCCTTTCAATGAAGACTAAGCCTGCTTCTAAACCATCACAGGCCTTTCCAGGGCTATGCTCAAGGCTGTCAGTATTCCATCAATATCTGCATAGTGTAAATGCTGGATAAGAATAATCTAGTGCTGCTGCACAAAGGGAGCAATGTCTGTGTCAGAGGACAATCCAGAACTTAGAGAGGCTGGGAGTGTGCTAGATTACTGGAAGGAGGAATTAATATGCTTAATCTCACTGAGAAACTCTCAGAAGAATTTTATTTAATGTGTATGGGTGTTTTGTCTGTATATGTATCTATATACCAAGTGCATTCCAGGTGTCAACAAAGGCCAAAAGAGGGTAAAAGATACCCTGGAACTATTTTATAGAGAGTTGGGAGCCACCATGTGGGTGCTGGGAACTGAAAGAGGGTGTCTGGAAAAGTGGCCAAGACTCTTAACATTTGAGTCAACTCTCCAGCTCAGAACATATGTATAAGATAATGTGATAGAACAGAGGGTTCGATCAGCTTTTGAATGTTTCACACTGGATTTCCGAATGCTGATGATGTGTCTTATCCAAAGGACTTTAATAAAATCAAAGCCTAACTATCACTCCAGATAAGTGAGCTTTAAGCTTTTGGTGTAGGAGTTCTGCTAGGCAACTGAGGTTGCAGAAGTAAGATAATATTGTTGAAGTCTCTCCTTGCAGTCACCTACTCATCAACTAAGGGAAGATGCATACAACTCCTTCACGTTGATTTCCTGATGTTTGATATTGAAAAATAGATTTATAAACATATTTTATGTAAGAGGAACCTACTGACCAATCCAAACTTAAAATTTCCCATACTTCCCATAAAATTTTCCCATACTATATTTTCTAAGCCTTATAAGAAATGGAAAACACTGTTAATATTGAACACAGCCTCCTTAATTTAATTTCACAATCAAAGACTGTACCTTAAAAACAAAAGACGCCTACACTGAATCAGCTCTTTCATTGTTCCATAAAAGCTAAGCTCTCTTAGGGGAAAAGAAGTACACATTATTTCTGAGCAACTGAGAACTCCAAGGAAGAAAAAGTGTCATTATCTCTATGCCTAATTAATTTTCAAAAATGTTATTATGCAGAAAGTTGCTCCAATGTAATTCTGTGGCGTGTCTCAAATTGGGACATCATGGCAATTGGAAAATTGGCAATTGTAATAAAAGGGAAAAATATCAAAGATAACTGTACAACACCATATAAGCATCTCCAGCACAATCTGTATCAGTTGCCACCCAAAAGAAACAACGATAATACTCTTTAGCACTTTCAAATCATGGTACTAGAAAATGAATATTTTTAGTAACTGATTTATCTATCGCAGGCTTATTATCTTTCTTGGAATTCTGTCATCCTTAATTGAGACATTTGCATTTGGAAGTCCCTTTGAATCGTCTTATGTTCAGTGATCATTTGCAAATACGATAACAAACAGAGCTATTTGGAACGTGTTCACTCATCCTAATTAGCAGAAGCCAAGACCCTCTCACAGACAATTATGAAGACAGGTGTTCTCAGTGAGCTTGCCTTTCTCTGGTTTCAGGGAAATACACTTGGTGATGTGATCAGACTTCTTTTCATATAGCAAAATAAAAAGTAAAAAAAAAAAATTCCCCTGGATTACATCCATGTGGATTAAAATCTCCATTGCCATTCTGGTCTAATGGGTGAGAAGGAAGATTGCCCTGCCTGCTCTGTAGATTGGGAACTGAGTTTTTATACTAATCATCCCCAGGAGCAGAAAGGTAAGGGATAAGATAAGATATGGGTTCATTATGATGTACTCTTTTCATTTTAGAAAGTAAAATTTAATCCAATATAAATCCTGAGTATCCCATTAATTTGTTAATATTTCACTCTTATTTTAATGTTACAGTTATGAATTTCAAGTCATTACTTGCTAATTCTTTGGAAAAGCATAAATTCCTGGCCCGGCCTTTACTTTGTTAATTATATGCCTTAATAACTTGTTGCTTATGAACTCCCATTTATAATTAATAATAGATGATGATTGTCAACAATCTTTATCACTTAGGTCCTTCATTTTCTACTTTATTTTTTATTTTTATTTTACATACAGTATATTTTGATCATATTCTTTTCCTTCTCCAAAATTATCCCAAATCACCCTCATTACCTCTTTCTTCACCCAAGTCCAGTATCTCTTTTTCTTTCTTTCTCTCTCTCAAAATACAAAACAAAACAAAAAGAAAATAACAAAGGTCAAAATAAACAAACAAAACAAAACCCAAATAAGACAAAAAATACAAGCCAAAACAAAAAGCATACACACACAACACACATACACCACCACCACCAACAACAACAAACCAAAAAACAAACTAACCAAAAACTAAAGTAATAAACAAACACATGAATTCATTTGTGTTAGCCAATTAGGCACTTGGACCCCTTGGAGTGTGGTTCTTATACCCAGTGATACCCCTTTGAAGAAAACTTGTCATCTCTCTCCCAGTAGGTAACAATCTCCACTAGCTTATTGGTAGAGATGGGACTTTGTGTCCACTTCCCTTGAAGAAAGTATAGGCCATAGGTCAGAGGTTTTGTGGCCAACGGTGTCCCAGTCTTAGCACTGGAAGCTTTATGGACACAAGAGTTAGGCTCAGACTCCCTAACCCTGATTTCCAGAGATCCTTGCTAGGGTCTCCCTCATAAATTCCAGTGATTTTCCACTACACTAGGTCTCCTAATCAACCCCTAATTGTCTCCCAATTCTTATCATGGCTCCATATATTTTCTTCTTTTGTTCTTCTCTCCTCCTGATTCCCTCTGTCCAATTTCCATCCTACCAGGGAGATCACTGTGTTCCAACAGGGTCTCTTCTTGTTGCATGGTGTTTCTGTGTCTGTGGATACTAGTACCTTTCTCCTTTGCTTAGGAGTTAGTATCCACATATAAGTGAGTGTGTACCATGCTTTTCTTTGTATGATTGGGTTACTTCACTCAGGGTATATTTTCTAGTTCCATCCATTAGCTTGCCAAATTCATATAGTCATTTTTTAATAGCCGAGTAATACTCCATTGTGTAAATATACCATAATTTCTTTCTCTGTTCCTTAGTTGAGGGCCATCTAGTTTGTTTCCAACTTCTGGCTATAATTAATAAAGCAGCTATGAACACAGTTGAGCAAGTCTCCTGCTAGTAGAATGGAAGGCCTTTTCAGTATAAGCCCAGGAATGGTATAGCTGGGTCTTGAGGTAAATCTATTTCCAATTTTCTAAGAAATCATCTTATTTATTTCCATAGTAGCTATAAAAGTTTCCATCCCCACTAGCAATGAAGGAGTATTCACATTCTCACCAGCATGAACTGTCCTTTGTGTTATTGATCTTTGTCACTCTAACAGGTGTAAGATGGGATCTCAAAGTAGTTTTGAGTTACATTTCCATACTGGTTAAGAATGTCAAACATTTCCTTAGGTGCTTTTCAGCCATTTGAGAGTCCTCTTTTGAGAATTCTTTGTTTAGATCTATATCCAATCGTTTAATTAGATTGCTTGCTTGTTTTTGTTTTTGTTTTTGATATCTAGTTTCTTGAGTTCTTTATATATTTTGTATATTCATTCTCTATTGGAAGTGGAATTGGTGAAATTTTTTCACCATTCTGTAGGCTCCCCAAACTGCATGGTATATTGTCATAAAAGTAGACATGTTGATCAGTGAAACTGAATCAAAGACCCAGACATAAATCCACACACTTATAAACACCTGGTTTTCAGTAAAGTAACCAGAAATATACAATGCAACAAAGAAAGCACCTTTAACAAATGGTGTTGGACTAATGGAATGTCTTCATTAGAAAACATAAAATTGACCTATTTATCACCATGCACACAACTGAAGTCCAAGTGGATCAAAGCCCTCAAATTAAAACCAAATACACTGAATCTGAAAGAAGAGACATTCAGGAATAGCGTTCAATGCATTGGCACAGGAGACAACTTTCTGAACAGAGCACCAGTAGCTCAGGCACTAAGATCAACTATTAATAAATGGAACCTCATGAAGCTGAAAACTTCTGTAAGCAAAGGATACTCCCTTCTTTCTT
Source organism: Cricetomys ansorgei (assembly GCA_026225945.1). Lineage (NCBI taxonomy): Eukaryota > Metazoa > Chordata > Mammalia > Rodentia > Nesomyidae > Cricetomys > Cricetomys ansorgei. Next base: position 83,670 of record JAMJFZ010003734.1, on the reverse strand, counting down.
TGATTGTTTTGTTTATTTCTTCCTTTCTTCTCTCCCTGCTTCTGTATTTCTTTCTTAATACTTTCCTTCTCTCCACCTGTTCTTTCTATACTTTTCTCAATCATTTCCTTCCTCTCTCCCTCCTTCTCTTCCCCCAAAGTCCTTCTTATTTACCTTTATCTTTTTGTTTGTTCTAGAATAACGACGATAGAATATACTTAGTTTCTCTTTCCACTAAAATCTCAACTCCTATTTTCTCTGAAGTTTACAGAGTATATCTTCAAAAAGTCTATGAACAGAACTTGGCACAGTATTATTTATATTATTTGTTTTATATACAATTTACAAGTATAAAGAGAAATTGAATCCACTGTACCAACACTCATCAGAGAACATGCCCTAAGTCTTAATGCTATATTTGCAACGTCATTAGAGTAACTAGAATGAGGTTTATAGCAAATATTAGGAAACAGGATTCTATTTAATGAAATTCAAGATAAAATTGACAGAGAACAGTTACTAAATTTTAAAGTTAGATGGGAATCTGGGCAATGGTGGCACATGCCTGTAATCCCAGCACTCAGGAGGTAGAGGCAGGCAGATCTCAATGAGTTGGAGGCCAGTCTGGTCTACAGAGTGAGATTCAGGATAACTAGACTTACAACAGAGAAATTCTGATTCAAAAAAAAAAAAGACAGATGGGAAGGGTTTATATTGTTTCTGTACTTAACAGATTATAGACTTTATATTGGTTCCATAATTTACACCTGGGCATGTACTTAATTTCCAACTCTTATGATTAAGAGAAAAAATTATTAAAAAATTAACAGCATACAATCAAGTATAATGCTTAATAAATGATGAAAGTAGCGTTTACTGGTTTGCATAGAAGTAGGGCATAATCCAAAGGGTAGCTCTGTTTTTCATGTTTTGAGGGACAACTGAGTTAAGTCACTAAGTATTTGAAGATATAACTTCATTGGTATTACTGTATTTGGAAATGAAAGGAAAACCTTAACTCTAACATTAAATATTTTTAAAATTTATGGCCTAGGTCTACAAATGCTGACTGACTCAGTACTTTCTTTACCAGGCAATTTAGAGATCTGTAAGGTTTTAAACATTTCCAAAGGCCACAAAGACAGTAGGTGCAAAGACAGTAATTAACTTTAGGCACTCATTAAGTAGCCCAAACTCTAGATATTTGACTATTTCTCTGAATATCCTCTTAAAGTTACTGATGAAACTCAAAATTCACACCAAAAAGAGAGAAGAGTGAGCCATGTATGGAGAAGACAGAGAAGTGTTATTTCTCCCTCATTTAGTGTTTGAGGACTCTAAGACAAGTGTGATTCCACAAAACTAGATTGGTGACTACCTTTCTGTGGTTTGACCAAAGGCTTGGCAAGCTATCTATGCACCACTGGAAATGAAAATGTTCACAGAATATGTACTTTCAGCTACCACTTCACCAATATATCTGTCTTTTAATATTTGTAGTTTGTCAACAAAAACAAGATGTTACCATTCTATGATTTTACTTTGGATTGTTGCTATATTATTGTAATTCTGTTTTTGGCTGATATATATGCTTCATATCAGCAAATGGTCATATAAAATATTAAGAAGTAAACATATGTATAGTACTTTGGGTGTCCCTTCAAAATAGTCACTGCATATCCAAGAAATTGAAAGAAAAGTGTGACTCATATTCAGTGGGTGATGACAGAGAAGCAATTTTCAATTTGTAAGAGAAAGAGCTTCTGTAACAATGAGAAACAGGAGCAGGAGAGTGCAATGGATGGCATCAGAATAAATTCACACTTTTAAGTAGTGCTTATTACCTCTGTGCACAGTACTTCTTCATCAACAGAATAAAATGTGAGAGGGACATCCAACTTATTCTAGAGTTGTTTGTCATGGTTCCTGCCCTCCTGAGAATTTTTTTTCATGTTTTCCTTTGATTTAAATATACTGTCATTTTCTGAATACATCTATATTCTTCTACTAGGATTACTCTGCATATATGTATACTGTGAAGGAAATGATCAGGGAAGCATCAATCTAAATTTAAAGGGTTTGCCCTTTTCAGAATGTTTCTTCTTTAAGGAAAGGAAACAAAATGCTTGTAATATTTAAGGTGTCTTAAAGTATGAAGTTCAAAATATGTAAGATGCCTAATTCACATAAATACTAGGAGACCACCAATCTTAAATGCATGCATCCGTCAGCATTGTGGGCACTAATAGAGAGATGTTTCTAGAAGGGTACATGTGCGAATGTGTGTGCTCTTTGTGTGTGTGTGTGTGTGTGTATGTGTGTGTATGTGTGTGTGTGTCTGTATAATTATCTTTAGAGATCTTCAAGTTCAACAAAAACTCATATTAGTATACTTTTCAATTACACGAAGATTTTGTTTGCTTGTGATTGTAAAGGATTGTTGCTGTTAGTTGGGATTTGAGATTCCACTTCCTTTACATTAGAAGTCCATGCTTTTAATGAGGTGGTTTCCCAGTTTCCCAAATGCTTACTCATTGTTTCCCTCATATAGAAACTACATGTTTCAATCCAGTTCCTTATGTCTGAGAGGCTCACTTGTAGCATTCCGCGTGACACATTTCTAGAACTGCATGTTCTAACACATCTCTCTTAGAATATTTCAACAGACATTTTGATTAAGGTTGAGTCACAAAATCTAAAACAAAGGAATTTGAATATGTCTTTCATTGTTCTTTCGAAATTCCTTGTGTGGAAAGTTCTTATGCCCCTGGGTGAGAATTTGTTAAAATGCCTTAATGTACTTTAATCCCTTTAATAAATTTCCAAATTGCCTCCCCAGTGTTCATTCTCTTGAAATAAGGGTGATGGTTTTATCTCCAAAGGTGAGACTCCTCTACACCTCTACTGGTCATCCCACCATCTGAGCCGGGGAAATATTCATTTCCCAGACTCACTATCTTCCTCACTCACTAAGATTTCCATCTATTTATTTTAATGTTTTTAGATTAGTTTATTTTATTTTATATGTGTGTTTTGCCTGAATGTATATTTGTGCACTACATGTGTGTCTGCTACCAGTGAGAGTCAGAACAGAGGTTCAGAATCCCTGCAACTGGAGTTACAGATGACTGTGTGCTATCATGTTTGTACTGGGAAATGAATCTGGGCCCTCTGCCAGAGTAACAAGTGCTCTTCATCACTGTACCATCTCTCAGACCCTTCTGGACTTTATTTTAATTACTTACAGTGAAAGAGTATTAAGAAAGTACATAAATGAGATGACAAGCCTTACCTTACAAAAACACAATCTAATGTGGATATTAAATTATCTGGCAACAGATAATACACAATGATTTCCTCTTCTGATGCAACACTCAGGAGTCTTCTGGCAACCTTATCTCTGTCTCCAAGACTGAACTAAGACCGTCTTACATACTAGTGTATACAGTTTTGGTTGGTCATTATCATAATTTTCAGACTCAAGAGATGGTATGACTCCATCAGTAACTCTCATGTGAGGATGGACCTTTGGAAAGAATGACTTCTTCAAAAGAATTTGAAATAAACAAATTCTTGACTTCTTTCCTATGGACCATAACAATTCATCTATGTGCTAGTAAATCATAGTTGAATGGAACAATCTGAAGAAATCGACACCTGTTCCTCCTGTTCTTTGTGATGCCAGGAGTTTCACCACTGAAATTTCCATGACTTACATTCACATAATCCCTCTGATGATATAGTAACTGGCTACTCAAGCAAACTAATGTGACTGATGGTGAAGGCATTTGGTACATGTGATTAACATTTAGAGTAGAAAGGTTGAATCATGGAGGGAAATACGAAATGATGAAGATGAGAAAATTGGTTGAGAAAGCCAATAGAAACCGAGGGTATAAAAAAGTCACAAGGTTTCTTGCTATCTTGTCACCCAATTAAAATATAATTTTAAAATACAATAAGAAGTGAGATGCTTTCCATGGCCAAACAGTGCTGCTCCTAGAAGTCATGCAATGCTAAACAAACCCACTGTCAGATGCAGATACCTCTTCATGGGTTGTTTGTCAAAGAAGCTCCAGAGACTCTGCAAACAATACAGGCTTGTAGCATTCCTATTTGCTTGCCCCAGGTAGATGTCAAGGCCCTATTGCAGAAGACAATTCAAAACTTAGTTGTTAATTATACAGAAATACACCTGAAATTGATCTTGAAGTTTTCTCCCTCATAGTGTGGGGCGATCCAGTGATATATCTTCATCAAAACTCTGTTTCTTGTCCCTAAGTAGGGCATCCGCTTCTGTGAATGTATCTTAGGGAGCTCAGAAAGCATTCAGGTTCTGGTGTGGCCATACACACATATACATTAGAACATTATTTCAGATTCCAAAGTGCTTGCAAAGACAAATTCATATGGAAATTATTATATTTAACAGGAGTTACAAAACAAACATGACCTTAATTAATTTGTGTGGGCATGAAAAGAAAGCATTCTTAAAATGGTGGTAAACGGACAAACAGGATTATGTATCTTAGTTACAAATAGCAGGAGAGATATACATATAGATAGAATAAAAATGAGAATACTGGGAGAGAAGGAGGAGATCAAAGAGATAGAATAGGAAGTTCCATCATGGGTCCAGTGAAATACAGTATCATCACAGGCTTGGACTACTTTAGATAAAATCAAAAGAATCTGTGTGACTAGTTCAGATGAGTGACACAGGTAAAGAGGCTAATGTTTGATAATTAGCAGTTTGAGAAGATCTGTGGGTTATGGGGCATGGGGTAGTAGTGAATAGTTAGGGACATGTGAAAATATATGAAGGAAATTAGGAATTCTAGAATACTGTAATTAAAAATCCAGCTGTGAGTGCTTTGGAAAGATGCAGTAAAGCAGGCGGTTAACAGACAGTTGAATGTTAGCCCTGAAAGGCATTTCAGTCCACCACAGATTCCAATGCTTTGGGTTATTGTTGGAAATTGGGATACTGCCCATCCATGGAACAGTGATTGGTGTCAGAGATGGAGTAACAGGGATGTAGATTTTTAGTTCTAGATATTTTCCATGTTTTCAGTGGAGTTAGTGGGGTTTGAAATGGAATAAACCTAATCCTACTTCTGACATATAATGTGTTCTGCAAAATGTCAAGCAAAAGTGCTTGACATATTCTGTATAAGCTTCAAAAGATAAAACGCTAATGGTCACCACAATTATCATAAATTATTGTAATCAAACATACATATTGTTTTACTTATTATTAGCTGCAGGAAGACTTTTATCACATTTATATTGTTTAAGAGTCTACGAATTAACTAATATTGTATGATGCCAACATTCAACAAGAACATAAACTATACTATTTGAATATAACTCTGGATACTAAGCTTATTTATATTTTTCTATTCTCTCTGCAGGTTTCTTCTATGTTTTGCAAAATTTTGGCAGCTGAAACATTAAATTCTGGGAAGGAAGGATGGTTCGGCACTTTGCTTGGAGAAGTGCTTTTGAAATGAGTATTTAAGGTTTTCTGAGAAATTATTTACAAGTGTATATTGGATAAAATAGCCACATACATCATGGAAGTGGCAGCCACAGCAGATTCTTTTCTCACTCACAGTGGTGGGGAGCACTTAAGATAATCACTAGGCAAGTGGTAAATTCACTCAGCTGGAGGCATAAGACTCATTCAACTTCACTCAACCCTGGAAGTCTTACATCTTTATAATTGGATCATATCTTTAAATTTTTTTTGGAGACTACATAAATTAAAACAAGGGTAATTTCTGTATGGAAATATCTTAATGAAAGTCCTATACTTATTCAATTAATATTCACAAAAAGAGATTCATCAAAATAAAAAAGAAATAAGAGCAAATATGTCTTGATAAAAATATGGATTTAGCAAACTTCATATGTCATCAAATCTATTTGATTTCAATGATATTTAGTATAAGCTTCTGCTTGCTGTTTATTTGTCTAATAAGTAAGTGATGGTTTAGACAAATGTACTTAGTAATTAAAGATGGTCCCCTGTTGTAAGTAAACATTATGCCTATACTTGGAAGACATAATATCCCTTTATTATTTCTTTAATAGGAAATATCCACTTTCTCTTATTCCAACTTTATTTATTCTCAATTGTCTTATACCATTTTGTAACTATTCAATAGCTTTATCAGAATCCATTAGACTCATATTTGCAAATTTACGTGGTAAAAAATGAGGCAACAACACAAGTTTATAAGCTAAAATGAGATTTTTTGTCCATAGTGTTTTAGGTCGATGCTTAGGTCTATTTTCAAAGTTGTGAGAATTGTAAGTCACGGGAATAGGTGCAATCTGCAATCAGGAATGAAAAAGAATTGAAAGACTTTGCCAATGATGCTTGGTTCAAAAAGCTAAGATGAACAAGCAACACACACAGCTTCAATACTCATTGTTTTATTCACCCAGGACAAGAAGCTCGGCATATACAGCTCATTTGACAGAAATGTTTTCCAACACACCTATTCCCTCCTATGATTTACCCATTCCAAACACCTGCTGTAGTGCAGAATATTCAAATCTCTCAAAAGCAGAAATTTTGAACAAGTCAACTCTCAAGAATTCTACATAGAAGATTTTTTTTCCATTTTTGCCAAATATTAGATAAGGATAACTGTTAGATCAAAAAGGACTTTGAGGCATAATGTAAACAGTGGGTGAAATGGCTTATAGAAAACTAAGCTATACATATACAACAGATCCAATGAAAACTAAAGCCACTGGGGTATAACTAGATTTTCAGACATGCATGCAGACATATCCAAGGCTCTTTTCCCTGGGAAAAATAGTTATATGTTAGGTGGAATTTGAAACAAAAATTCAGAGCTATACATAGAGCTGTTAGTAATTGAAGATAGCTAGAGAGGCAATACTTTTGTTATGGGTGCATAAAGACATTGAAAAATTCATAGGCTAATGTGTCTGTGAATAAAGTAATTAACAAGCACAAATTCTGGGTTCAGTAGTTTTCTTCTTAACATACATTAAGCATATTTTAAAGCTCCGATAAGGAAGAAGTTAGGCTGTTAAATGTAGATTAATATGAGTCTACTGCTTTGTTTGATGGGTTGCCAGTACTCATATAAACTGATAAACATGAATTTACACAGGGTTTCCACATCTACTCATGTGCCCAGTAGAACAGCATGCTTATTGAGAGTACATAAAATATTCATAGAATTAACATTCATATTTCCTAAAATTTTAGAGCAAACCAAATATATATAAAGAAAAATATTAACCATTTTAGCATGTGAGTGATATGGAAATATGAACATATTCATATGGAGGAACAAATAGAATGGATTCACATCTATAAAAATAAATTCTGGGGCAGAATCTCAAATACCTCAAGTGAGGAAAACAAGAAAAAATAACCTGCCTAATAGAAGCAGATAGACAAAATCCCAGACTTCTGCTTATGCAGAAGAATTGCTATGACATCCTTACATGGTGAGGTCCTGGTCAGCCTAGTTACAGAGAGAAACCTCATATGAAAAATAGCTAATAAAATAAAATCACTAATTTGCAATGTTGGACATGTGTATATTGATTGAGGGAGCTGAGCTGTAATGGGGAGATGTAAGGACAATGACAGGTGTAAGGATAATGACAATCCTGTCTTCTCTGATTCAGGTAAAAAATATTTATTTCACAAAGAACCTTCATTGATTTCAATTTGATTTTGCTTCTCACTTATGATTTGTGGTCTTTGTCTTGTTAATGTTAAAGTTTGTGGGAAAAATATGTAAATTTCAGGAAAATTTTCCCTTGATGAATAGATATTACATAAGACACTGGAATTCTACTACACATATACTCCTTATTTTTCAATGCTCAGACTTCAACATAAGTGGTTTTTGGTTTCTGTTTTCAGATTATCAAAGATTGTGAGATATTAGATGAACATATATTAGTTTGCAACCCAAAGACAAGGAACACTAAACACAGAGATAAACACTAACATGGAGAGGCTCTTGACTTAATGTCTAATGCTTATAGAATTCCAAAAGAAGAAATATGACAATTATATCAATATGGAAGCGAGAAATATGACGGGCATAATGTATATATAGATGAAATATGTAAGATCAATATAAGCACCAAAGTTTATAGAAAGAGTCACAAATGATAAACATTTAAGATCTGGGAATTCAACCTCATGCATCCATATACATTCCCTCATGACACACTAAACACATCATAAAGGCATGTACAAAAAGCTATGATTGATCAGAAAGCAAAGATACAACTTAAATGACTTGTGGTTAAATCTCTTTGAGAAGAATACCTATTTGTGTAGTTATCCACAATGTAAAACAGAAGACAAGTAACACAGGAAAGGCAAATGAGGAAGGAGTCATAGAGACTCTGATCAATTAGATAGCTATCCATGGAAAATTAGTTCTATTTGTGGGAAATTAGTTTTATATATTTACTTGAAAGATAATTGATTTTAAATAAAAAGGATAGTGTATCTTTTCAACACATTGTAATGTATGCAGGGAGGCATCCATCAGTTTGAAAAGCAAAGTCTGACACAGAAAACTTAATTGGCAACTGGAAAATTTTTTATCTATAAGACGCCTGTGAAAAAAGTTAAACAAATCCTTGAATGAGCATTTATACAGGGCAAAACTATTTTGCCTTGGAAAAGCACTTTAAATTTCACCTTCTAAATGAATCTGGAAACTGTACTTATCAAGTAAGAAAGGATTGTTGTAAAACCTTTGCTATATTCTCACAAAATGGTATAAATCTCCATGATGCCTATGGATGCAGTAGAGATGGAGATGAAGATGGAAAATATTGAGGAAAATTTAATCTTTTAATCCAGCAGCATGACTGCTCTAGGAAAAGATTACCTTGAAGGCCTGTGTGATAGACATTTGATCTCTGATCTGGCAGCAAGGCTGCTCAAGGGTAGAAAGAAAGTTAGTACACACCTTTAATATCAACATAGCACATACCTTTATGCCAACTCAGAAGGCAAAGAAAGTATATGCATTTAATCCCAATATAGCACACTACTTTAATCCCAGCTCAGAAGGAAGTGGTGGTACATGCCTTTAAATACAACTCTCAGGATACAAAAGGAGACTCTCAGTTCATAGTAGTTGGAGTTAGTTCAGGGAGAAGCAGAGCTCAGAGAGTAGAACCAGAGCTCATAGAGTGAAGCAGGGCAGAAACAAAATGTGGAAGCTGAGAAGAGCAGAACCAGTTTAGAATAAGTGGAGAGAAAGCAGAGTGTGAAGCAGACTGTTTATGATTTACAATTCAGAGTTCATAACACAGATCAGAGTAAAATGAGGTTATTCAGATGACAGCTAGCCAGAGTAAACCAAATCAGGAGTAAGTCACAGAGGCTGAAAAGTTTTAGGTTTAGGGTCACAAATTAGATTGTACAGAGGCAGAACCCTTCTATGATTAGGCTTGCATATTGAAGAATAGATTCTATGGAGGCTGAAACCTCCCAGATCAAGGCTTAATATTATCTTGTACAGATGCTAAAATCATCTGTGTCCAGAGATTGTGATATAGCAAAAAATAAACTGTCCACAGCCATGAACCCACAAGAATAATATAAAAAAATCAACACTTACACCTATACCTTAAAAAAAGACATTGTGATGGCAGAATCAACTATAGCCATTTCTTGATTGTAAGTTCTTGTTTAATGTGAGAGAGTTAGAGATAAAGACATAACTGTTGAACAGAGATGATCAAAATCACTAATGTGACATCAGTTAGAAGCTGAGACCCTTTGAGAAAATAAGCTGGCCAAGGAATGATTACAGTGAATTTTGTCTGGGCATCTCTTGCATAAATCTATATAGGACCAGTTTCTAAACTAGTTGTACTACCGTATGTAGCACAGAGAAGAATGAGAAATGTGTAGATATGGAAGATAAAAGCCATTGGAGAAAAGCACCCTAAAGAGTGTACTTACATGAGGGATCCAACAGATTTTTTAAGAAAAAACTTAGGCTACTTGGGAGGTTAAAAAGCAACAGGAGCATCAGGATCAAGCAGTTGTCATTGTGGAAGTTCAGTGCCAAACAGAAGCAAGAGTCAGAGAAGAGACAGATTCTAACAACTATGGCATTATTTATTACCTTCTAAATATATGAAGAGAATTAAAAGGAAGTGTTGTTGAGAATGTGTGATTTTCTACATTTCTGGCACTTTCTTTTTCTCTTGTGATTTTGACTGTAAAGAGAAGAGGCAGAAAATTATTGTTTTCTTGAATTAGCAGATATTTACTGTGAGGACTCTGAAAAGCTATTTGATATATAATAGTTGATTTTCCTAAATAAAGGAGCTGATTTGCTTTTAAGCAGAGTGCATTGTTTTACACAGTAAGGACACAAATATGATGAGATTACAATTGTAATACATTTTACAAGTACTTCATGTAGAGCAATGTAGACTGAACTCATTTAAAAGACAGTAAATCCATTGTGCATTTCTCTGCTACAAATTTTATTATGAGTATAGTTAAACTATCCTTTATCTCAGACATGTCAGTGACTCCCACTTCAGGTACAGTTGGGGAACACAGGCTGGAAAAGCAAAGATCAAGAATGATAGGAAAGAATAGCCAGGAGAAGATGAACACATGGTAATGTGGTAGGAACTATGACAGAAGAATGAATTAATGAGTCATGTCTCAAAACAATAAGAAGGTCTATGTGCAAACTCACTGGTGATAGCCAAGCTAATTTATTAAAATGAGTGAATTGAGAGACAATAAAGCACAGTTTAGATTGTGTCTGAGACACAAAGAGCTTATGGGTGAGTTTTTCAGTGGAATTGAGACTAGACATCATTATGGGAGAGTAAGAATTTCTACTTAGCATTTTTCACAATGAATGTAGACATTATTAACTGAATAAGATGATGCATACATTTAAAAATATAATAATATCTTTATATTTTTTATATTCTGTGGATTCATTTTAAATTTTTGTACTAAAATATGAAACTTTATTGAAAAAATATGCTTCATAAATTAAAAGAAAAGAAATGTTACATAAAATGTAATTCAACTCAGACATAATACAGCCTACAAGACTACAAAATTTACAACAGAAAAAACAAATTGTACATGAAGTACAAGAAAAGTTGCTACAAATCTTTGAAAACAATGACAAAGAATAAGGTAGAAACATAAACGCATTACTTAACCATGTAAATCACAGGGTCATTGATACAATTGCAAACTGAGAAAGATTCAAAATATATTAAATGAATATGAGACTTTAGCTGTTATTCTGACTATGAAAGATTAATTTCATTATTGGGCAATATGATTGAGAATTCAGCATTAGCCTCAGACCCAAACAATACCAGGCAAGATAGTATGGTACAGAAAATACAGAAACAATTTTGTCATTTGGAAACTTGATTTGTCACTTTGAAACTCTCATCCTTAAAATGTTGAAATATTCATTACAGGGTAGGTTATTTATTTGTATGAGAAACATTGATCTTAATATCTTAAAAATCAATGACAACTGAAAAATCATAAATAAAAATCTACCGACATTTATACAGATAAATCAATAAATTATGAGTATCTCAATCTAACAAAGCAAAAGAAACGTAGTCAACAAAATATTATTTTATTTTATTATTTTATTTTTCTGAGACAGGGCTTCTCTGCTGTAATCCTGGCTGTCCTGGAATTCACTCTGTAGACCAAGCTAGCCTTGAACTCATAGAGATCTGTCTGCCTCTGCTTCCCGAGTGCTGGAATTAAAGGCATGCATCCAACAACCTGACAGCAACATTTTAAAAATAGAAAACTATAGGGCAGTTTTGTAAAATGACACGCATCAGTGAGGAAAAGGTAAGACTTAAGGGGAAGGGGAAGTGTAAGAAGTTTTAGAATTTTAGATTGCGTGACCAATGTTTCCATTAGTGAAAACGAAATAGTTAAAAGGGTAGGGATAAATAAATAAGGAAAGAGCACTAAGACTACATGGAAATTTAATTAGGGTGCCATTTTGAGGCTCAACTGAAGAGAATTTTGCAAAATTTAGAAGCACCCGATGAATAAGCACTTGCATACTGTAGTTACTTAGCATTCTCTGTAAATCAGAGTTGGGAGATCACAGGTTCCAACAAGCTTTTTAAGTGGGTAGAGGAAACCACTGTAACTGGAGCTGTGAGATAAGATGACAGATGGAGGAGTTGTTCTGACAGAGCTACAGGATAGCATTCAGGAAGGTTATGTTCCTCTCGTAGACAAGTGAGTCTATTTTCTGAAGGAGAAATGAAAAATTACAAAATTTATAAACATAGCAATGAGTTGATACCATTTCAAAACAACATACTCAAACTGTGTGCTAGAAATAACAGAGAGGTCAGAAGCTACTGTGATGATCCAGGAAATATGTGAAGGTGACAGGTGTTGGGTGGAAGCCTCAATTGGGAGGAAGTAGTTGATTTTTGGAATCAGAGCTAATAGAATATTTTCTTGAAACTTAGGTATGACATTAAATAAAGAAGCCAGTCCACATTTGGGGAGATGGCTCAGCCTCTTGCTCTAAAAGCAAGAGGGCCAGAGTTCAAATCCCTACCACCCACATAAAATCTAGGCATAGCTACACTTGCCTATAATGTCAGTATTTGGGACAGAGAGAAGAAGATTCTTGGAACTCACTGACGGGTCACAATAAGCAAAAGGGGGTATTTCAGGATCCACAAGAGCTCCTGTGTTTAAGAACAAATATGGTGGATAAGTAAAACACCCAAATGTCTTCCTTTGAATTTCATATGCACACACATGGGCATACACCAAGAAACATATGCTCATATGCCACATACACACCAAAAATGCACATATCCTCATGTTTACGTACTATATGCAAAACATAACTCCACCACATACACATGGAGAAAGGAGATGTCTTTGAATAGCAGGTGAGCGTAGTGCTCTTTGCCATTTACTCAACAGCAGTACTAAGAAGAGGAATAAGACATGTAAGACATTCATCCTTTTTCCAAGCCATGCACACTACTATGTAGAGGGAAGGGATGGGAAAATGTTGTAATTGTATTATAATCTCAAAAAAGAATTAATAAAAAGGATGTAGGCTCCCAACTTTTTTTGCCACCAGGCCTTTGCTTTGCCATCATGAAATATAACCCTCAGAAACCTGTAAAATCAGTTGATCAATGTCTTTAATAACTTGCCTTGGTTTATGGTGTTTCATCACAGCAGTAAACAAGAAACTGACACACATACTAAAGTTTGTTAAATAAGAATTGAAATAAGGGAAGACGTAATGACAATCAGAAATTAACTTTCCTCATGAAACGATATGTCAGATGCACTTTTACAACATATATGTACACAAGCAAAAGTAGTTTTACTTAAGAATAACCTGAAATAAAAAACAAAATTTGAGGAGTGTAGCAACAATCAAAAGTTAAAACAGAAGGTAATAAATGGTCTCCTTAAACATTCTGCCAGGTAAAAAAAAAAAAATATATATATATAATATATATGGTGTATATATAATGATATATATTATTTATACATATATATCATATATAACTTTCAATCGTTAATACACAGTTTTAACTAGCCTTCTTTTTAAAATGCATGATGAAGTGATATATTTACACACATAAATGTATATTTAGAAAACATTTAAGACCAAGAAGATAGCTCAGTTTGTAAAAACACTTTGAATATGAGAAAGTAAAGGAGTTCAGATCCCCAGAATCCAGGGTACATGTCCAATCCCAGTACTCCTACAGTGAGGAGGGAGGCAAAGACAGGAGAATCCTTACAAGGCTCCTGGGGCAGCTTGGCTGGTGTATGTTGTACCCTGTTTGAGCAGTAACCCTGGGAGGACTGCTCTTATATGGGGAGTGACAGGTGCGGATGAGTGGGTGGGGGTGGTAAGGGTGAATTTGGAGGAAAGGGGAGGTGGGCAGATCTATGAGGAGTGGAGGGAGGGGAGTAGGGGTGTCAATATGTATTATAAGAGAGAATAATAATTAATTAATTATAACTAAATTATATATTAATTATATTTTTATATAATTACATAAATTATATAATTTTAATTAAAAATATAATTGACTTTAAAATTTTAAATTTCCATCATTAAATATTAGGAATTCTGATATTTGACCCAAAGCATGACTATACATGATTCAACATATCATAAAGACATTCATCATGCCTAACTTCATATGTAATTCATGTAATTTCTAAAACTAAACTTGTCACCTACACTAAGAAGGTGTGGTATAGGAGGCCTTTAAAGCCTTTAATTCCAGAACTTGCAATGGCAGGCAGATCTTTGTGAGTTTGAAGCCAGCCTGTTCTACCGAAAGAGTTTGAGGACAGGAAAGCCAGAGTTACAACAGAGAAACTCTGTCTTGAAAAACAACAACAATAAATCCTTGGAAATTATACTACATAAACATTGAAAAATTTCTGCAAACACAATAACAAAAGATATGTACTTATTTCAGTGATAAGTAAAGTAGAATAAGATATGTATTTCCAGACTTAAAATATGCCAAGGTCTCTAAGCTCTCGACCTTGTATGTTCTGATATACATTTAAAAATAATCTGTTGGCACTTGCACCCTCACATAATTCTTCTCCAAAATCTAACACTTGCCAAGACACTGGTGCAGTCAACAACACCCAAGTGAAACAGTGAATTATTATCTCCATTACAACCAAGCCTAAAACTAAGAACTTCTTTCAAGTTTGACAAGAATAGAAATACTTTTATGTAAATTCATCCAAAACTCTGGAAAAATTATTCATTCCCTTAAAAATGCATACAAGTATTCTCTCATCAAAACTGGCAATAAGAAAAGCTGAAATAAACATGTTTTAAGTGGATGTAATAAAACTAGAAATAATCTGGTTAACATTTATGGAAAATTTTCTTACAAAATGCATCATTTGACTTTTCTTATATTAAAGTCCTCATTTCTACTCCATTTACTTTGATTTTTTTCTTTGTAATTATATCACAAAGTATCAAATTTTAACTATTCAATGGCAACATTTGTTTCATAGTCTTGTTATTGATAACATATGTATAGTTGAAGAATGACGTGGACTTCCAAAATATACTTCAAATTCTGTTATATGTCAGACTTTTGAAAATCTATTTTAAATTAGATATCATTTTAATAGATACATTATTTATTTATAAATGATAAACATATTCATTATTTGTGATAAAATTATTTTTCTTACTCTTTCTCTTTTTCAAAAATATGTTTCTCTTCAGCAGTGGAGTTACTTTTCAGTTTCTCCTAAATTAATATACTTTCCAAATTCTCTTTAGACTTATTAATGCAAAAATTCATATTTATAGCCAACATTTCTCAAAGTATGTATTAGTTACTTAGAAGAAATACTGTGTAATAACAAGTTTATTTTTTATTAAGCTGTATCCACAACCACTGTGTGAAAATTGTATCTAGGATTTTACATTAATATTGAGTAGTACTGAGTATTAATATTGAGTTGGTAGCTTTATAAATTTATATCTATTATTAGATTTATTTTTTCTTAGAATAATAGGAATATTGATCATCACAGTTGAGTTTTTCCTGGATACCAGTTTTCTGCAGATAACCAAAATATTCTCTTGCCTTCCTAGTAAAGATAGAGGCAGAGCAGAAGACTGAATACAGAAATATCTCAGCTTATTTTCTCAATTTCTTATTTACTTTTATTTTGCTATCTTTCTTTCATAAATATCTATCATTTGATACATAGTGGAGCAGGTGATGTGAGAATTAGAACGAAACATTATGTACTCCAAAAGTAGGAAGTCAGAAAATCATAGACACAGAGTGTTCATGTTTCCTGGTTAGAGGACAGTTGTGATTTTCTCCTTAGAAGTAACAACAGTTGAAAGTCAAAGCAGACTGGAGTTAACTAAATGAAATAAATGAAATCAGAAGGTAAGGGCCTAGGTAGTAAATAAAAGGTGGTAAATTGTGGCTGCACATGCATGAGGTTGAGTTTGATTACAGCTACCACATAAAAAGGGGTGCGGTGGTATGCACCTTTAATCTCAGCCTTGAAGAGAGACAGACAGGTGGATCCTTGAGTGTGAGTGTCTAATAAATTTTACAAACCTGTGAGCTCCAGGTTGAATATGAGTTCTTGTCTCAAAAGTGAATGAGGAACTAGGGAGATGGCTCAATAGATAAAAAGCTCTTGCAATACAGTCTAGAGGTCTTGAATCAGAATCTCCAGATCACATGATTACAAGTAAAGGGTGGAAGTCTAGCAGAACCATCATTCATTTCAGTATTCCTGCTTGAAGATGCAGGTTAAGAGATAAGAATCACTGGAAGCCTTTAGGTTAGCAAGCTGAATATACACAACTGATAAAAAAATAAAAATTAAAAAACAAAAACAAAAACAGACTCTATTTCAAAACAATATGAAAGGTGCATAGTGACACACTAAGTTTTCCTCTAACTTCTACAAGAATAGAATACATACTAGCACCCACATTTGGACACATTAATGTATACACATATGAGCACATATACAGACAAATGAAAAAAGTTGATAGTGATTGAGTTGACTTCTGACCTTCACACAGATGCACTTATGTGTACACAGGCATACATTCCTAAATGAACTTGTACACAACAAGAACATGTGTACACACAAAAAAATTAAAAGTGTGTTCCTGAGTAGAAGAAAACATGGTTCGATCCCTGGAAGGAAAAACTAAGAATGAAAAAGAAAGTTCAAACAGAGTGGTTTAGCTGGAGTAGACTGAGTGGTTAAGCTACATTTGGCAATGTTTAGAATGAGCAAATGCCATGTTAATAAGTGGGGGCCTCTATTTAAGGGCAATGGGAAGCTTCTGAAGGAAATAAAATTTGGGTGACACTATGCAATTTGCCTTTTAAGAAAACAACTGCCTGAAAAGTGGTAAATTGTCTGGAAAAGGCTTGAGGGGAAAGTTGGCTGCTGAGACAAACTTGAATCGTTTTTCAACAATTCAGAAAATGTCTTGTTATTTTAAAACTCAGAGTTGGAATGAAAGAAATAAGCAGTTGCAGCTAAAGAACAGACCAAGCACTCTAGGAAATATTAATATTTATCTAGCTTGACTCATTGCTGAAAAGATGCTTACTGTTGGGGTCACTACCGAAAATGGACCTCTTCAAGAAGTAACCACCATGAAGAGTTTTAGATATTCTGGTAGAGCCTTCTGGGTTTCCCAGAACCACTGGGTTTCCTTTATTTTACTGACTTTGTCTTGGTTTTGTAAGGTCACCACAGGGGATATATTTTATGAACATGTATGTAAGGATGTCTATGTAATTTATTCAGAGCCAATGAGAAGGAAATTAAAGCTTGCTTGCTGTAACTTCATGAATACCTAATATTCTCAACAAACAAAAAACACCATACAAAATAAATAAAGAAACTAAGTTACACATAAAAGTCCTTTACCCTTCTTCATTACTCACATCGCTATTTGAAAGAAGATCCCTTTTCTCTAAGAGAAACAGCTTTCTTACAAACAATGGAGAGGTAACACTGCACAGGAAGGATAATACAGGCTAACTAGAAAGGGAGACTTGTATTATACACACTGTTATCTATAAAAAGTACCACTTATTTTGTAACCTACACTTTGCTAGTTTCTATTACACTGGATTCATATTCATCCTAACCACTACTGGCTTGTAAAGTTTGACAGCAAACAAGTGAAACAATCTAGGCAGAAGATATATGTAGCTTTTTTCATTTATTCTGTATTAAGAGTCTCAATTTGAAGCTTAGGATGATTAGTATATAGTCTACAGTACACCAAAATTCATAGCAATCCTCCTGCTTCAGATTCTTAAGTTCTGGGAATAAAGCTATGAACTATCAGGTCTGGCTGCCATGATACTGGGAGTTCATGAGAGTTATCTGATGTAAATGTCACATGAAAAATAACAAGAAGCTTGTGACTAGATGGGCAGTAAATCACTGGATAAAAATGACAATGTAGGAGGGAAAGTTGGAGTGAGAAAGAGTTGGGAATGATTTATTTATTGTCTTCTGAGATTTACTGGATAGCTAGAGGATAAAAAGCTTTCAAGGAAAACAATAGATTAATATCCAATTGGAAAGGAAGTCAGGAATTCCCATCCTGATTCCTTTCCATGATTGTTCTATCAGACATTGTTCTCATCAGTCAATTCATCTCTGAATATATTTCTCACCTCTTGTAATTTCATACACTATCATAATTTGATGAAGCCATATGCCTAAAAATCTCTTCAGGATCTGATGACAATGAAGACTTTTCACTCTTTTTTCTTCCTAAGCTTTCCCTGTGCCTAAGACATTTTTTCTTTGTGTGTATTTCATTTTGCCCTCTTTTCACCAAGTGTACGATTCATTTTATTTCCTCAAATATTACACAGAACTCCCCTCAAATCCTAGGCTCTCCATAAAGCTCTCTTCAGCTATTCTGACTCAGACTTTTCTCTTCCTCTAAGGCCCAAAACACTTGAGATTTTTATCATGAAACCAGGAGAGTCAATGATATGTGTTGATCCTATACAGTTCATGAATATTTATCAGTTCTCTCGAGCATATTTTAAATACTCTGTCTCATATATCTTTTTTTTATATCACTAAGAGTATTTAAGAAAACTTTACCCTGAGGAAGTTTGGTCTACTAAGTTATAAAAATGTTGATATAAAAATTTCTCTGCACCCAACTTCCCAAGAACCTCTTATCTCATGATGTTATACTCCTAGGTCTTTCACCTGCATTGTATGTCAAGTGCTCCATTAAGAACCATGGGCTAATTTACAGGACCTCTCAGAGGATAAAGAAAATACCATGCTTTTAATTGTATTACTTACTACTCTAATTAAGATGACAAAATATCCTAATCAACATGGTGTGACAGTGCTGTACATCATGGTGGAGAAATTATGAAACCAAGATCTCAAAAGGAAGTTCTTTTATCAGTCATAATATAGATAATCCCTCACTTATATAAAAAGGCAATAAGTCATCTGCCTGATAACACCACTGGTATTCCCAGAGGCCTATGTCTTTGGTGATTTTAGTTCTCACCCAACAATAGTAAGAGAGAGGGAGAATTCCATTCTGTATGATGTTCACTGGTTGAGCAGTCAAACATCATACCAGTATACAGCTTTACATAGTTGTAGGACATAGCATGACTACATAGTTCCTTTTGGTATAGATAAAAATAATGGTAAAGATAAAAATAAAGATTTTCAAAGTTTTATAGGAGCCCAATGCCTAAGCTTCTGTTGACTCCTCACCCATCATAGCAACTGAATTTGGATGCATCCTTGATTTACTATAACCCTTCATCATCTATAAAACCCTTTGAATCTAAAAGTACAAGATAGATGAGGTGAACAAGGGCACATTGGGGACCAAAATTTCTCAGTGGCTGAAATATTGAAATCTGTGCTGTATTTAGGTTATTTGGAGATGCAACGGTCCCTCTGATATGTGAGCTTGGCTGGGAGCAGATGACTAGGGTATTAACATTTACTATGGCTTTCATACTATGTCATTCAACAGTTTATAGAGACCAAATGATAAGTATTGGTCATTAAAGTGCAGTTCTGTAGTCATTTTCTAAGGGTATCTATCAATCACTATTATATATGCATTTTATATTTTTTATATTTATATTTTATATTCATTATATATGCATATTATATATGCAGAGAACAAAGCCCTGACCACAAGTTTCTATGTTCCTACTTCATTAGCTTTAAATAAACCTTGGTCAAAGATCAGTTTATGATCCCATTTCCAGTGTTTTATAGGAAATATGGTCTTTCTGAGAATGTGATGAATTAGTGTGTTCTATAGGATTGGAGACTGTCTCAAATTATTTTCTCCTCTTGTGAATCCTGAGCCCTTTGCTCAATAATCTGTTAAAATTCTTCTGCAAACTCTACCTCAATTTAAACAATCTCATGTTTAAAGTTCAAAACAAAAGTAATGTTGACAGCTTACGATGACCTGGTCCAGATGCCAACTGAGCCTCAATCAATAAATTTCCATCACATGTTTCTCTGTCAACATAGTTATCTCCTGAAAGCTGAGTATTCTTTCCTCATGTTCTGTCATTCCCAGAGCCATTACAAATGCCTCTAATTCCCTGATATATAGTGAATCAGAGATGGACCACAAGTTATGATTTTTCCTGCAGAATTAAACTTATTTCTTGGTATGGGCTAAAACTTAATCCTAGCAATCTAGAAATATTTTTTAATTTGTAAAAGCAAGAATTCATTAGAAATTCATGCTACTGGTCAACTATATAAGCTACTATTTTTAGTATTCTTATTCTTTTCACAACTTCCTATCTCTCTGTCTTGTGTATGTGTGAAATGTTCTACATCTTTCTTTTAAGGGTAAGTGCTTAGTAAAGATGTTAGTGCTGAGGTAAAGAAGATAGTATGATCATGTCAAGAGAGTTCTCCAGACAAATAAGCTACCACACTTTTTATGGATGTGGTGACACTCAAGTATAGTAGTTCACTGCTGTGGTGGCTAAGCAAGGAAGACAAGAAGGCATATTTTATAACTGCAAACCCTTCCAGAACTCAGCAGAGAGAACCAACATCCTGGCTAGCACCATACTCACAGTGGAACCGCCAACTGTTTAACCTCAGGTGTTTTTATTGATTCAGAACACCTCAGGTACAGATTATAGGCAATCAAACATTTCCCACAGAAATACAGCACCTGAAGACCATACAAAACACAAGACCCAGGCAGACCCTTACCCAACAGTTCACAAAACAACATTTTAAAAACAACTAAAAATAAACTTCTACACTCAAGGTTCCAGGGACATGGGTAAAGAATGTCTGGATACTGTGTTTTACATTGGGCTGCACCATTCAATAAAAAATGATAGGCTTAAAAAAAATAGATTCTGGTGAGTATCCATAATGTCACGTAGTAGAAATAGGTAGGTGAATCCATAGGATAGAATTTTTAAAGTGAGACTAAGACATATATAGAGTGCTTATTTCAATATTAAACAAAAATCAAACAATGCTAAGATGTATTGCAATATTAGAGCACTTCTGTAGAATATTACAGACTTAGTATTTTGGGAGGGTAGATATAGGGACAAAGGAGAAAGAGGGGAAGGCAGAAATGGAAGAGCACACAAACTGGTATCATAAATATTGCACTATGTGTGTGTGTGTCAAAAAGGTTATAAAAGATAAAATATCTCTTATTTTCTTCTGATAGGGTTTCTCTCAAACTGTAGCTAAAATAGTAGTCAGCAAGCTCAAATAATCCTCTGTCTCTTTCCCTCACAGTGTAAAGCTTAAGGTTCACCTAACTTAGCCACATCCAGAATTTTGTACGAATGCTAGACATTCAAAATGAGGTTCTATGGCTCTGCAGAAAAGATTTTTACCCAATGAACCAACTTTCCAGACCCAAGCAAGAATCTTTCTTCTTGAAATAATTATTAAAGATGAGACACTGTTTTTTTAAAACTCGGTTATTTTTATGTCTAAAAATGACTTTAATTACCTTTTTGTAATGCATAAACTAGATGTAATAGGGTTCTGCCATTATTATACTTTTCAAAGCATGAACATTGGATATTATTGAAATTATTCTGATATGGTAGCTTACTTCATGATTAAATGTGGGAATTGTCATGTGAGCTATTAGCTCATGAAAACACCGCCAGCCTTACACTGGCACAGTTCAGTTTTTTTGGAGTTCTAATTTCAATGACAACTAATTTACATAATGTCTTTATTTTCTATATTATACAGCCATCTATATCCTACATGTTTCATAGTTCATTTATTTAACTCTGAAAGTAGTACAATTGAGAGTAAAATTAAATAGATTTCATTTTCAACTATTAACACAATTCCCAATTGTTTCAAATTAAAAATTAATAATTAACGTTTCAAGACTAATGTGTAAAATATTTGAATTTAACTTTAAATGTACAAACTTGTTCCAAAGCTAAATATATATATGCAGTTTAAAAGTTGTACTTATTTGAGTCTGTTGTAAACCTGACTGTGCAGCATAAATCTGTGTTTATTGGGTTAAAAGATGGAGAAGAGTGTAATGCAAGAAGGCTTATGAAGCCTGAATTATTGAACATGCAGCTGTTGTATGTGGCTTTAGATATGGGTGAGGAGAAAGGGTAGATGGTAGTATTTCAGTGCTACAAAACACTGCTTCCAGAAGGTGCAAAGGCAATCTGCACCCTGAGAGCATTTCTAGGACATCTGGATTGCCATACGAATCCAAACAAGAGTTGGTGGTTGTGAGAGGATTCAGTACCAGAGACTTCTCATCAAGTGGAACTTCCTTGTCAGTTTGTAGACAGGAAAAGATCTTCTGATTCCTTATGAGCACCAAGATCAGTATTGATATTGTGGATTTATCTGTTTATTATGGGTTCATTGATAAAAAACAAAACAGTACCTTGTACATATAAAATAGTCTATAATTTTGTGTAAATAATTAAAATGAAAATATCAAAAAACATGGTCTATCCAAATTTCATTACAATATAATAATTTATGTTTTCACATGTTTTGGAGATAAGAACACTTCTCCAAGGTCATCTGTCAGCTTGGGAAAATGGAAGCAGAGACTGAGAGATATTTAAGTACCTGACAAAAAAGAGAATCAACATAGGACAGAAAAGAAAATAATTGCATAAAAATTGATGAGAGTTGTTGTCTTCTTTGCCATTTATATTACCCAAGAGTCATATTGTCTTGGTGAAGAAGAACAAAAATCCAACAAACTTCTCTTTTACAAAGACACAAAGGGATGACTCCTGACCAACATTTATAGCACTGTTCTCAGCAATCTCTCTGCTACTGGACTGGACTTCTCATGATGTGTAAGTTCCAAAAACCACAAAATCAGTTCATGTTGGTTATTTCTTCTATTTAGAATGGTTCTTTGAGAATGAATTTTACTTCATTTAAATTTGTTGAAAAAGAAGTCAATTCCAGTATTTCCTCATCTCTTCTCTTTTATTCCCCTATCTCTCTTGCACATATGTGCATGCACACAAACACACACACACACACACACACATACGCACACACACACACACACACACAAAGGATAGATGTTACAACCTATCGTGTTTTGATTCTCTCTTCTCCCATTAATCGCAACACTATACAGAAAGGAATCAGTTTGTTTTATTCAGGTTGTACATTCTAGGACCTTGGAGAGCAACAGACTTTGTTGAGTTCTCAGTGACATGAAATGAAAAAAGTCAGGGGAGGTGGTTGTGCATATCCATGGCAGTTTATTTTCAGTGCTATTGTTCATATCATTTTCACACACAGCTTGTAAGAGGAATGTAAAACTAAATAAAATAAATTAACGATGTACATTCTTAGAGCTGGGGAAGCATGTACCATCTGCTCAGATAGGGCTGTCTCTGTACCACATTTTCCATTTATATACTCATCCAATTAATTACATGACAAGGTGGGTAAATGGAAATAGCCAGCTGTCTCATAACTTTGCAGTCTCTTAGCATTGACATTGAAAAATAAGACACAGTCATTCTGATTTTATTCATAAACAGTTTTTCAAGAGTAATTTGTAATTAGTTCATTAATTATGGATTTTTAACTCTGTTTGGTTTTATAGAGCAAATACCAAGCCTTTTCCATACTATGAATATCAACTACTATTAAATAAATTTGGATTTAAAATCATTTTCATGCTTAAGAAATCAAATTTCTAAAAAAGTGTTTGAGACTTTGCCAAAAATTTATGCAGGATTGGGCTTAGTGTAACAAGAATGCCTTAATGTTTTCTACTGTATGAATTATTTTATATTTTTCTCTATGGATCAGAATGCTTCTTTTTGCTGATATATGTCTATTTATGTGTTTATTTAATGGGTTAATAGAAGGTTCAACAGGTAAAGTAATAATTATTTATCAAAAAGCCACACATATTTATTTAATAATTTAAAAGTTTATTCAGTAACATACTTCTCAAATGTAATTTGTGAGGTCTTACATGTAGAAATTTCTGGTTTGATTAAAATATACTTTGTCATTATTGATATGAAGTTCCATTTTTAATTCAGCACCTAGGATTGTAACTGGTAAAACAATATGTAATGTTCATTCCTCTTTATGATACAGTTTGCCTGTCAAGACATGCTTATATTAGCCCCAAAGGACTAATACAGTAAACTGATCATGGCAGTGAGTATACAGATGATGGATTTCCCTTATATGGCTTTCTCTTTCATTTAAAAGACAGTTGGCTTTCCAAGGATATATGTGTATTTAAGTGCTTCTAAGTCCTCTGCAGCTACAAACAAGTTGGAAGAAGACTTTACACAAAATATTGTCAGGCTTTGTAGTATAGGTTTGTAATCCTAGCATACAGAATTCAAAGGCATAGGACTGAGAAGTAAGGCTCTACCTAGACTGCATGCTGAGTCCAACGTCAGATTAGCTAGTGGGAGATCATATCCAAAACAAAATACCCGTGTGAACCAACAGAAAGAAACCAAAAAGAAACAAGTCTGTCATCTAGCCCTCAAAACAAGTAAAACATGATAAATATTTCATTTCCATTATGCATCTTAATGCATATAAAATGTTGACTAGTTTGGTCTACATTGAAAAATCTGCTAATGGCACAGTTTATCTCTTTTCTCAATAATACTGGGAAGTAGTAGATACAATGTCGCTTGCATTGTCTTCCATCAAATAAAATTCAGTGATTATTGTTACATAAAGAAGCAGTTTGACCACATGTGGCATGCAGGTTTCTCAGCCAGTATCTAAATTAATGAGGGAGATGGGCTGGTTGGTTCTTTTAGCATAAACTCAGAAGTGTTCCACTTAATCACATTCCCTATTCTTTGGGAGATTATTCACAAACACATCTGGTCACAACTGACACTATCTTGCACTTTGCTTTCATGATTTTTATTTGTGTATTCTCTTATTCTATAAGAGAAAACAGCAATTGTTATCATCCATGTATTTAGTCCCTACCCCGTTCAATTTAACATATCTGACTAATAATGCACATAGACTAATGTCTACCAAACTCAGCATATATACACATTCATGTGTTGAACAAATGTGACTTGTCTTCAAAGGATGATTATTATGGAAAAATTTGAAGAACATATATTCATGGGGTTACATGAGAAGTTTAGTTTTGCTGCCCTATTATCCCTAAACTAATTGATTATAAGTGTTTATCTGCTATTTTGCTCATCAAACAGCTGTCTGCCCTCCTGGGTCTATCTCACAGTTAGTTTTTAAATATTGCCTATTGTATTTTGTTACATAATTCCCAAGATATATACAGAAAAAAATGAAAAGTTGCACAAAGCATTTCCTCACCCCCTTTTTTTTCTTCTACTAACAAACTTAAGTAAAATGAAAAAAAAAAAAAGAAAAACTTCAAGTATTTGGTAAAATGAAAATCCTCAAAGGATATTTTATTCATAGACTTCTATATATTAAGCCTAGTTTTTGTATTCCTAGACTCATTAAAAAGCAAATTTTACTGATGTCGCTGAAATTATGTTAAAGCTACTAATGGAATAATGCATTTTTCCTATGTGAGTAATAATGTCATATAGAAATTTTTATACATTCCCCACAAGAGTCCCATTTGTTCAGTGCTAGCTGTTTAAGTCTCATACCATTTAGGACAATAAATCACTGCCTTTTAGAACAAAATTATCATCTTGAATATGCTTGCTGATACATCATCTGCAACAGCATTTTACTATATAAAAATAGATTATTAATGAAATGTGCATCAACTTTGAAGCTGGGGAAATAATTTTAAATGGGTCTCATCATAGAATGAATATAGCCTGGTCTTCATCACTTCCAGAACATAAGAAAGCAGAACACAAACACACGATGTGTTCCAGACATTAATAGGTGAGTGATGATCAACTGCCTCTGTAGACTTTCTATGATTACCTTTTCTCTTAATGCTTTAATATAGAAAATGAAAGAAATTCATCTATCTTCTGCTTCTGTCACTTATGCTTTGCATGTTGTCATCTAATTTTCCTACTATCTGTTTTCACTGGAAAATATGTCCATTAGTATGCTCTTAAGGATGTGTACATGAAGCTTCCACTCTCAAAACCTCCTGCTGGAGGGAATTCTTTTCCTTCACAATATGTTCAGCTTTTTGCCTTTCATGATATGTTCAATATCTCTCATAGAACATTGTTTCTTTTACAATTGCCTTTTACGTTCATTGAAATAGAGTTTATTTTCAGTATTGCTGTATCTAATAAATGCCAATAGTAGTGAGCAATGATAGAGGCATAGCAAGCATTGCCTGTAAAGCATTGGCTGTTCAGGTACTTGTGTTTGTGTTTTGCAGTCACTATTTTATCTGAATGCTGTATTTACACAGACATTTTAGTTTACAGAGGAGGTACAGATAACTTGCTCCCAATGCTAAGCTTCTCTTTCTCTCTCCTGATGGATTTGTATACCTCCTAAGCATATGGCTGTCTGAAATTGTATTTATGTTTCTCAGTTTCTTATAATTAGACAGATCTTATGAGAGTTCTGCCTGAAGGCATGAAAGTTGAAGCCATGTACACAATTTCTAAGATACATTTCAAGGAGCTGTGGGGCAGGCAGCATGCTGCACCCCTTTATTTAAAGTGCTTTACCTCCCTTTGGAAGATAATTTAATACTAGTAGAATTGATTTTGTAATTTACTACTGAATACAGCATTAGATTTATTGGATTAATTATTTATTATTAAACTAGACTTTTACGGACAATTTCTAGTGAGTTCTTAACAAACATGGGGCTGTTTTCTACAGTGACATCTTCTCATTCACAGCATATTTTAATTCATGAAGACTAAGAATCTATACAAATTACTCAAATTAGAAACCATCTACCTGTTTGCAGAGAACCCAAGACCTTCATCTTGTAGCATTCCTTCTCTGTCAGCTGGTTTTCTAAAAGTCGTTGGTGCCTACAAAAACGTAAAGTGAGTAATTAGAAAAGCGGACATGAAAGTTTCTGTACCCTTGTATCTGGCCTGAACCAGTCCTTAGTCTTCTGAGTTCACATTCTCTGTCCTGATTCCTGACCAGCCTTGGTTCATTCTGGTTTCATGGGTTCAATTCATGGAAAAAGCATCCTTTGAAGACTGGATTCCTATCTTTTGATCCACTTCTTCCTTAAGCCCATTCCCTTTTCTGTCAGCAGGGAAGGATTTTGAATGTGTTGAAGTCCCAATTCATTCCATGATTTCCTTCTTATCAGTCTTTTAACACATTTCTTGCCTCTCCTGATTAACCCAGAGCAAATGCCTAGATAATTTCACATTTCAATACCCCAAAGCCTGAGGGCTGAATATCCATAGACTTAAAATCACAGCAACCTGTTCATTACCAGGGAAGGCTGGCTTTAAGAACTGTTGAGAGTCAGCATCTCTCAGGAAATAATCTTGTGGTGACTTTATCAGCTGCCTTCATGATGTTCATAAATGTGGATATGTGGGGAGGCAGATTATATTGGTCCCCACCCAAGGGTTTCCATGGTGATTGTAAGAGAAAAGGTTGTCCTGAAAAGAGAGGCAGTAAGATGTGTGTACACTCAGCTCAAGAGTCCTCCCGGCTGACAAGTGTCCAATTTCCAAAACAGCATCTTATACCTGCTATAAGTCAGAATTATTTTCCTATGTTTATACTTTTCTGTGTAGGATAATCTCACCATGATACCACATTTTTCCCTAAAATACTAAAATATTCTTTCTAAGTAATATCAATTCATTCTATTTTGTGTCTTGACCTGGTATTTGCAGAGGTCCTGGTGCCCACAGAGATTCCTGGTGCCCAAGAGGTTCCTTGGTGCCTGAAAGATGTAGGGGTATTTGAGAGAACTCCAGGTTCCTGTGGGAGGCCTTAGTCCCCGTGGGAGGCCTATGTGACTGTCAGATGAACAGGTGCCTGTGTGATATCCAGGTGCTTGTGTGCTGTCCATGTGCTGTCCATGTGCCTGCAGGATATCTGGGTTCCTGTGGGATAGCTGGGTATCTGTGGGTTGGCCCAGAGTCTGTGTGATACCCAGGTGGGATTCCTGGAAGTCTAGGAGATGTCCTGTACCTGGAGAAAGTCCTGGTGCTTGTGGGAGATTCTGGCTCCTATGGGATGCCCTTGTGCCCACTGGAGGTCCTGCTGTCTGTAGGAGGCCCTGGCACCAGTGTGATGTCTGTGTGCCTGCAAGAGGTCCTGGTGCCTTCAGGATATCCAGGAGCCAGTAAGATGTTTGGGTGCCTGAGGGCTGTCCTCATGCCTACATGGTACCCAGGAGTCTGCAGGACTCCCTGGAGCCTGCAGGAAGTTGTGGTACCTGTGGGATGCCTTGGTGCCCTCAGGGCATCCTGGCACCTGTGGGGGGCCCTGGTACTTGCAGAATATACGAGTGCTTGTGGGAAGTCCAAGTACTTGTGGGAGGCCTTGGTCTCTGTATGAGACCCACGTGGCAGACAGATGACCTGGTCCCTGTGTGATATCTGGGTGCTAGTGTGATATCCATGTGGTGACCATGTGCCTGCAGGATGTCTGGGTGCTTGTGCAATGGCTGAGTATCTGTGGGTTAACCCAGTGCCTGGGTAATACCTGAAAGTCTGCAGGATTCCCTGGATCCTGGGGGATGTCCTGGTGCCTGTGTTATGCCTGGACTCCTGAGGGATATCCTGGTGATTGCAGGATGTCTGGTGCCCCTGGGTTCCCCAGGTGCCTGGCCCCTGACCCTGGCCCCTGTGGGATGTTAGGAACCCTCTGGAATGGCCCATTGTTTGCAAGATACCAGGAGCCTGCTCCGTGTCTGGGTTTGAGTGATGCAGCCCAACTTCAGGTCAAACACCATCAAGCCTCATCTCAAGGTAGTACAAGCCAGGTCAAAGCTCATAATCAGAGGAGCCTTCTGCCTTCAAAGACTATGGTAAAACCAGCTATCCATGCTCCAGCCACACAAGCTTGACTTAATTTCCTTTCTTTCTTCCTTCCTTCCTTCCTTCCTTCCTTCCTTCCTTCCTTCCTTCCTTCCTTCCTTCCTTCTTTCCTTCCTTCATTCCTTCCTTTTTCTTTCTTCCTTCCTTCCTTTTTCTTTCTTTCTTTCTTTCTTTCTTTCTTTCTTTCTTTCTTTCTTTCTTTCTTTCTTTCTTTCTTTCTTTCTTTCTTTCCTTTCTTTCCTTCTTTCTTTCTTTCTTTTTCTTCTTTCTTTCTTTCTTCTTTCTCTTTCTTTCTTTCTTCTTTCTCTTTCTTTCTTTCTGTCCTTTCTTTCTTTCTTCTTTCTCTTTCTTTCTTCCTTTCTCTTTCTTTCTTTCTTTCTTTCTTTCTTTCTTTCTTTCTTTCTTTCTTTGTGTGTGAGAGTGTGTTCTTTTTTCTTTCTTTTTTGAGGACACAAGGGTGGGAGGGTGGAACAAGGAGAAATGCAAAGAGGGTGTTATAGAGATACACTCTATGAAACTCAAATTACTAATAAAAGGAACCGAATATAGCACTTTAAATACACAGCAACTCTTTCACAATCTTCTACTTTTAAACAAGGGAAAAATAAAACAGCATCTTTAAACATACTGCCTTATAATTTGGAAATCACCCTGGCAGTTTCTCAAGAAACTAGAAATATAAAGTCCACATGGCCATTCCATGGTATATAACCAATAAATTTATACCTTCCTAGAGAGATACCAACACATCCATGGAAATTTATGCTCTATTCCAATTAAGTCAACTTAGATGTCCATCAACTGATGAATTAAAAGAAAAATGAAGTAATATCAACTGTAAAGAATGACATCATGAAAATTTCAGGTAACTGGATGGATCTGAGAAGAATATATTGAGTGTGGTGACAGGTGCAGAAATGCAAAGGCCACTTGATTTTTCGTATATGAGATTTTTGTTTTCTTTCTTTTTATCTTCTTTCATATTTGGTCTGTTTAACATGGAACAAAAGTAGAAACCATGAAACTAGAGAGGGACCTTTTTGGGAGGATTACAATAATGAAGGAGTAAATTATATGTAAAATGAAAGGCAAGAGGTGGGATACTTGAGTTTGAAAAGCTTAAACATGCCTAATCCTGGAAATATGAGAGAAACCTAGAGATGATACAAAGTTCTGAGCCAAAGGAATGGGTACGAAAACCTATTTAGAAGCCTACTGGCTCATAACTCAACTTTAAAAAGTAGGGGAAGGACTGAAGAACACATATGAAATGAAGGAACAGTTGAATACTGAAGGTTAAATAATTAAGCAGGAATGCAGGTTGATGGCTGGGGAAATGGAAGATGTAGTGAGTGGGTTAACTAAATCTAAAGATGTGTGAGAAAGTGTTATGGGAATCCACTTGTCAGTAAACTAATTTCAAAATAAAAAAGTAAATTCTACCAGAATTAGCCTACATAGTGGACAGTTTTGTCCCTGACTTAAAGCTAATGAAAACTACACTCTAAGGCATGAGCATCATGAAAATCTCAGAGTTCTCCAAAGCCATGTAGGTGCTTGCCATCATCATTGTTGTTCACCATAACTACGTGGTATGACTCTCACTGATGAAGTTGTCACACACTTTAACTGCTTGATAGAGAGAACACAATCTCAATTAGACAAGGAACTGTCCTCCCTGATGACAAACTTCGATAATGCTAGAAGCTCTTATACAGACTGCTCAGGGAGACAACACATCAATGGCAACACCCATAGCTGGAGTTTGCATGCTGCAATATGTACAATATGGTACATTAGAGACAGATATGGCTGTTATATGCTTCACAAGAGGGAACTTCATACCTGGGATTATAATCATGGTCGAATACCCAAAACTGAGTAGGTCATAGGTCATATTATTCATTTGTTGCTCTGCTAAATGGTTATATTGTTAAAGTGCCTTCTAAGTATTTATGTTATAGCCAGATATATAAGCTTCTCTCTACCTTGGTCAGAGATGATTCTTTATTCAGTGGAAAGCAGTCAACAGAGAAATATGCAACTGATCAAAGTGTTGAGAATAAGAATACAAGTACCTATCCCTAATCGCAGTGTCTATATCAACCTTCCCCTCCCCAAGCTCAGAGAAAATGACTGAAGAAGAGACAGAATTAATATGTAAGAAAAGAAGTAATGTTATCAAATGTTGTCTTTTGGACATGACATGGCTATATACTCATGAATTTACAGTAGCCATGATTACATGCACAAGACCTGCACAGAATCAGGGCAGCCAAATTTTTGGCACAGATGAGCTCCACACCACACCTCTTCCTGAAGAGCTGCTGACAAGTGATAGCTCCTGGGGGAGGGCGATTCAGTATTTTTGAGGTTATAGCAAAAGGTAAGAGTCCTGTGCTCCACTAATTGCCCCCATTCTGTGCAGCACTCACTTCCTGGATTATTAAGAAAAGTCTTGAATTGGAGAGAAAGATGCGTTGAAGAGATGTGGAAGGAATTAGAATCAAATTTAATTATACATGTGTATAGAATTCTCAACAATCATGAAAAATTGACTTATTGTTTTTTGTTCATTTTTAATTATACAAAATAGAACTTCACACACATTATAGCCAACTTGATGCAAAATTCCATACTGAGAATTGAATCCACATATCTCAGAATAATGATAAGAGTTTACCTTTATTTTTAATTTTATAATGTATATTTCCATGTGTGTATGGATGCATGTGTGTGCACATATGTGTGGGAGCATACATGAGTGTGTGTATGTATGTGTTCACATGTGACATATGTGAGTGGCTATGCACACCCAAGTGGAGACCAGCAGCCAGTATCAGGAGTCTTTTTCTATTATTGTAGAGGAATAGGCCTGTATGAAAGCTAGGAAAGGTCTATATTCCAGGGGTCTACATTCAGAGTCTATGTGGTCTGGATGGAATGTAGACACACCTTTAATCCCAGTATTCAGAAGGCAGTGGTGGTTCATGCCTTTAATCCCTAAGTAAAACAGAATCTGTGGAAGCAGACACAGGAAGCAGAACTCAGAAGCAGTTAGTGTCACATAAGAAGTGATGTTTGTGATGAGTCAGAGTGAATAGCAGATGAAGTGACTAATCAGAAGAAGAGTTAGAAGAAAAACAGACATGCCCACCCCTCATGAGAAAAGGCAGCTCTCAATTCAGTAAAAGAGAGCTACATAGGAGTTAAAGTCAGTTGTAGAGTCAGAAGAAGAGTCTCTTGAGTAGTTAGTTGAAGCAAGATGAAGACTCAGTTGAGGAGCAGTCACAGAGTTACAATAGAGTCTGTTACAGAAGCTGAAGTTGAAGAGAGTTACAGAGAGTTAGTAAAAGGAGTCAGTTACAGAGGCAGGATGGAGCAGTGAGAGCTCAGGAAGAGGAAATAGACAGAAAAGCTCAGCAGAAGAAGCCCAGAACAGAAAGTGAGTTGAACCAAAAGAGTTAGAGTTCAGAAAGAGCTAGTCAAAGTGACTCAGTCATTAGTGGGTCTCAAATGTTTGTTAAATTATAGAGAGTCTTAAACATTTTAGATTGTAGGAAGGCAGAAAGGCTCCAGGGTTCAAGAACAAAGAACAATGATTGGATTAGCAAAAACAAAAACAAAAATCAATTTTGAACCTGAATCTATTTCTACAATTACTTTCAAACTTATTTTTTGAGACAGGTTCTTTACTCCATGGTTATTTGGATATTCACTGTGTATGCAAGTCTGAGACACCTAAAAACCACATCACTTATAACTGGAGTTACAGGAGTTTGTGATCTGCCCAATGTGTATTCTGGACACTGAACTTTGGTCCTTTAAGAGAATCATATGCTTTTAACCACTGACCTATCTCTCCAGCACCAGGTCTGCTTCATTGTAATCAATAGAAATTACGTATCTATAAAACATATTTTTCAAAAAATTTAAAAATTTTAAAGTTGATGTAGGCTGATATTTATAATCTTAAAATTCATTTGATGTTACTATTCAAAAGTTACTACTTTTAATAATGTTATAATTTGGGTGGACAATAAATAAAATAATTTATTTCCATATACAGTCAATCATTTTCAAAATAATGTGGGACCATGTAATTATTATACTTCCCAAGTTTATTATAAATACAACATTTTGAAGCAATTCCAACACAAGAGATAAACATTCCTTTGATAACTTAGAATTGTGACTTCATTATATCTTTTCATTACTGTGTATTGTTATTAAATATTAAATGATCAATTAAAGAAAGTGCTAAATACAAGATAAATCAAGATATAAACCAGGAAAAATTTTAGAGAATTCATTTGTCAATTAATAATGCACACATGCATTTAAAATGAATAGAAATTAGCTCATTAGCTGTTCCCCAAACACTTGCAATAGTGTGAGCTAAGCAATTCCCCAGCTTCTCAGTTTCAGGTCTTTGATTTTCCAAAGATATTTATTAAATCTGAAACTAAATGAGGCTTCTAGAGTAACATCAGAGAGGTAAAGGATTTAAGTGGCCTACCAAGCAAAAAACCTTTGATAAGACTGGCTCAGTTGCCTCATGTACTTCATTGCAAAGATTCATATAGCTTTCAGTTAGGATGAGATTATCAGTCAGGAGTCAAGCTTTTGCCCTGTGAGCATCTGAGATGTTATCTGGGAACAGCACTTCCATTATTTTTCTTTTCTTCATTTTGTAGCATAGGTGGTTGGGAATGTATCACAAGCATAAATAATGTTTAAAACTAAAAATGGAAAAGATATTTCTTTTTCACACTGATTAAAGTTCATACTTTTTCATGAAAACAAATGGTGAGAATCATGATTTTTTTAGGTTGGACTATTCACATTAAAACATGGCCTCTAACAAAAGTAGATTATGTTTCACCATGGACTCATTGGCCCCATTCTCATCCCCTTGCCTCATATGCTGATGTCATGAAAGAAAATCAGATGATTTGTTCTAGGTGGCTTATTTATAAATATTCACTCAAAAGAACGAGCAGACACACATACCGATAGCACCCGTGGAGTATTTACTGTCAGTAGCGCGATGGCTATAACTATTCGGCTGACTTCTTACTTTTTTATTTTCTGCACTTTAATCCTAGAACGTCAGAGAAGTACAGGAACTGAGATGTCAAGAACATAACAAAGTTTAAGCCTTTCTTCACTGCGAGTGGACTTTTTACTTATTCACTGGAAGAAACTTTTGGTGCTAAATTGTTTAGGTGAGTTTCTCAGATTAGGCTAATGGCCATTAAATGAATTTAATGTACTACTGATTGGTCTGATACGGATGTCTAACTTTTGAATGGTGTATTAGAGAATGGACTTAATTCAGGTGAGCAATTCACCAAAGTATATCGAATACAGTGAAAGGCTTCCAAAGTTATACTGGGACATTATTGTGTTTATAAACCAGACCCACCAGACTCATGAGGATCTATGTGTTAGTTAATTTTCTTTTGTTTAGTCTAATTCTACAGTATGTTCTTTAAAACTTTCTTCACTTCTGACTTCCAAATGCAGCTCTCCTCCTTTATTCCCATATGGTGTGTGATCATACAAATGAAAATTATCATTGGGTCCTGGATTTCTTTCTCCTTTCTGTGTCTTGTTTCAAAATAATTCAGACATAATACCTATTCATTCACTGCAGACATGTATTTCTTCAGTTCCTTCCTTCTGATCCTGTTCTTTCTGATCTACTGTAATGGATTCCAAATGTGTCAACCTCTTCCAAGTACTTCCAACTCCAATTGTTGCCAGGATGCACATTTGCTTTTATTTTTGCTCACATATTATTATCTCTTTTCCCTGAATGAAATGCTGCTATCCTATCTCAAAAGCCAATTCTCCATCTGTCAACAATATCCTCTCAATGGATGTAGAAATTATGCATCCTAACTAATTTTATCAGACCTCAGGCATTTCTACAGCTTGGCACAGTACTAGTCATGTCCTATGCTTCATCATATGGCTTCTCCTATTGGCTAATGGTGTTTTTCATCTCCAATCTTTAAAATGCTTCTGCACAGAGAAATTCAGAAACCCTTTCTCAATAAGAAGTCTCCCAGCCCTTTCTCATTATGTGCCTCATAGAATACTAGCTCTACAATGCTGCCCAAATGCTTATCTCCACATATCAGAATATACCAGCTTACATGAAGAAGAACTAAGTTTATAGATGGAATTACAGAGTCTGATGAGATGGACTTGAGATATCAAGGCTCCCTTGATTGTCCATGAGAAAAATTCAATGAGAATGCCCTAAAGATCAGAATGAGAAGCAGAACATTCAGAAATGAAAGAGTGAGGAGACTGATGCAGGTGTTAACACTCTGGAAGATACGGGAAGGAGGACACAGGCAAAGAGCAGTAAACATTTGACATCTGAAAGGGCAAAGAAATAGACCACACATCAGCTGGGCTCAGGCCTTGAGTCACTGCGGTAAGACTCATTTCAAACTTCTGACTCAGAAAAATTAGAAGGCAGTGACTTGCCCTTTCTCCTTCCCTCTCTCCCTTCCCCATCACCCCAACTCCTCTGTGTTTGTACTACTCTTTTGGCAATCCCTCACTGAAGAAAAAGGAGACAGTCTCATGGCAAAATTAAGATATTTCTCTTTAAAGAGATAAAAGCATATACATAAATGACACATTGTACCAGTCACCTTTTTAGGTGTTTTTAATTGTCTCATTTCCTTTTAGTAACCCAATTAAGGAGCTATCCTTGTGTTCACTTTATAGATAAAACACATATGCCTTAGAAAACTTTTGTTTTTTGTCTGCATTAACAATGTAGTAGAGCTAATGATGAGGCTGTGTGGGAGACACAAAACACAAGTTTCCCTGAGCTGTTCTAACTTCTAATGTGAGACTCTCTGCATACCATGCTGTTTACTAGACTTCTTCCAGATTTTCTGACTAGACGTTCTTGCTCAGCCCTCAGAAGCACTGAGCTGAACTGAGTCCAGTGATCTGTTCATGATCACACAGCTGGTTGAACTGAATCCAGAGGCCAGGCCCTTTCCACTGTTCTCGGCTTCCAATGTGCAGAACCAATATCTAAAATCCCTACTTGATATCCACAGCACAGCTGGCTCATTTTGGCAGAACTACACAGAGAATCAGAAAGTGGTGGGTCTGCTTCACGTCATCTTGATTGAAAAGGGTTGAAAGAAACACTGTTGGCCCAAATTCCTCATTTCTCCATTATGAAGCAATACTGGTCTTTAAATTATCGTGACGGCAGGCAAACTCATTTAACAGTTGCTGGATTTTTCTTTTTATACTAGCTGTGAAACATTTAGTTCAACTGCTAAAATATTTAGATAGTGTGCAATGCCCTGCCTTTCCATCAGATGTGTTTCAGATCCACCGGAAGTTCTTTTGTCTCTTTTCTGTGGCCACTGTTTTCTCTTTGCTGCTAACTGCTTTCTGAAGGGAAGGAGGTCCCTACAGCCAGTGTAGAAATCTAATAATATAATTAAGATTCTAAAGGCAGAGGAGTTACCTATTATCCCACTCCTGTACCTTAGTCACTGACTTTCCTGCACTCAGTTTTTCCAATGTACAAGTCAGTGTATCGTGCATTAAAATATATTTGAGCTGAAAACATTTCATAAGCTCCAGCTAGCAAAGAAAATTAACAGGAGCAATAAGAAAAGGTCTGCTGTTGAGGGTTCTAAACTTTGGAATTCCTTGTAATAGAATAATGAGCATGAAAGAATTGCAGAAAAGAACTCTCACAGCTCTATATAAGATACAAGTAGTTTTTAAAGAGGCCATTATTTAAAAAGTGAAAGTTTAATGTCAACAGCCATAAGCTTATTAAATTCACTTCCACCATAACGTTACGTCATCTAGAATGAAGCTTACCTTGAGATATTTCCTGGATTTCTACAAATGTACACAATTACATAATTAAAACTGATAGGCAACGGTTTCATGAGGCAACCATGTGAATGATACAGTAAACAACACTACACATTTAATTGATCTGCTACTAATGTGTGTCTGTGTGTCTGTGTGTCTGTGTGTCTGTGTGTGTGTGTGTCTGTGTGTCTGTGTGTGTGTGTGTGTCTGTGTGTCTGTGTGTGTGTCTGTGTGTCTGTGTGTGTGTGTGTGTGTGTGTGTGTGTGTGTGTGTGTGTGTCTGTGTGTCTGTGTGTGTGTGTGTCTGTGTGTGTGTGTGTGTCTGTGTGTGTGTGTGTCTCTGTGTGTGTGTGTGTGTCTGTGTGTGTGTGTGTCTGTGTGTGTGTCTGTGTGTGTGTGTCTGTGTGTGTGTGTGTGTATGTGTGTCTGTGTGTGTGTGTGTGTATGTGTGTCTGTGTGTCTGTGTGTGTGTGTGTCTGTGTGTGTGTGTGTGTATGTGTGTCTGTGTGTCTGTGTGTGTGTGTGTCTGTGTGTCTGTGTGTCTGTGTGTCTGTGTGTGTCTGTGTGTGTGTGTGTCTGTGTGTCTGTCTGTGTGTGTGTGTGTCTGTCTGTGGGGGGGGGGGGGTCTTGGTTCTCACCTTGTGCCACAGTGTATTGATATTAAGTAGCCAAGACTTGTGGAGGTACCTTTAGCAGTTGAAGTATCATTACAACCCAAAATAAAATTTTTGATTATTAACTGCAAGATACTTCTATGATGACTTTTCCAAATGAACGGAAATAGGATTACACAGAGAAACTGAATTGTCAATCACCTTCATCCTGTTCTTAACATTAGGTTCTGATGGAGGAATTAGCAGTGGCTTACTTTTGATTCCTTGAATTCTGAACCAAGTAGTGCTTTGTGGCACACCGAGTGGTGTAGGAAGCCACACTGCTTTGGTTAAGATCATTCTCCCTGCTTTCACACAAAGTAAAGCATTGCTGGGGGCTTCGAAGGTTACACATGTTTTGTAGAAACAGTGCCCTTCTGTTGCCTCTGTTTTTGTTTTATTTCGTGTCCCCTACCCAATCCCGGACACAGGGTTTCTCTGTTGTAACCCTGGCTGTCCTGAAACTCATTGTGTAGACCAGGCTGGCCTCAAACTCACATAGATCCACCTGCCTCTGACTCCAGAGTGCTGGGATTAATGGATTAAAGGAGTGTGCCACCACCAACAGGCTGTTGACTTTTATTATGCTGGTAGGAGACAACAGGAGCATGTGCCTTGCCAGACTGCTCTGTAATGAGTAACAATAGAGGAAGAGCCAGAGCAGAAGAGTCAAGACATAAACATTTAGGATTACATATGAGAAGTCTTTGCTTGTATCTGGAACATAAATTTCAGCTATAGAATAAAAACACCCATAGAATTTAGCTCCTGCTATGTCTACATTATGAATGATACCCAAACACTGAAAAATAATTCTGAAATATTTTAGTCATTCATACATTCTTATCTTTCCTAGAAACAAAGTTTCAGGCATTTCATTACCAAATAACAAGGATTAAATGAAGGGAAAATAGAAAATCATATTAGTATTTGTTGTAATGTATTTGTATCACTAATAAAACACAGGGAAAATCCCTAGGTACTGACATTCCTTGGGAAGATGCATCAGCTGTCAGGAAATATGGGCTGAGCAATGCCCTGTTGTGCAGCTAAGCTGTGTAGGGCTCTATAGTGACAGAATGTGTTTGTATCTTTCAGTCCTCTTTAGGGAAACAGTGATCATTCACCTTTTTCTTTTATTCATATGAAGAAAACAAGATAATAAAATCGCTCATACTTATCTCAACATTTAGTGAGCTATTAAACTGAAATTTTAACCAAGACAGACTGGATTCTAAAGTTATTATTTTACCTTATTTTACTGTTTCTGAAGGGTTATAGCTGACATAAAAAATAAAATGAAATAAAATCCATGAGGTGTATATTACTTGTCATGCTCTGGATTTTATTAATACTCATATAAACACTATGGTACAATTTTGCATTAAACTCTAATAATGCCTTTAAATTTACATCTGTATTCATGTGTGAGGGAGACAATATGACTTTAATCCCAATGTAGTATCTAGCCAGTTTCAATAATTATTGGCTCATGGGTGCTTTTGTTTCAGCTATTCCACTTCCCATTTTTGTTTTGCTGAAGCAATTCCTAGATATCTAATTACACTTGAAGATGTAGTTCAGTGGAAGTCTCTTCTAAGATCTATGTGTGAGGTTTCTGGAAATGAGAATAAAGGTTGATGGAATCTGGAGGCAAAACAAGGCATCTGAAGAACTGGGAAGGTACGGGAATCAGAAGATGCTTAGCAAAGCGGAAAATAGCTGTGGGCAAGTGAGTTTGATGGAGGCGCATGGGCAGAGGCATCTTGAACTTATGCATAAAATCAAGTCACACTCTGTGGTGAAGCACATTACTAATGTGCTAATTACAGGGGCACCTCTTTTTCAAATGCACTTGTTCTCAAAAGATCACTAAATTCCACCTCTCATAAACACTTCTTATTTAATAATGATGTTCCCAAAGCAGATGTATGTGTATGTGTGTGTGTGTGTGTGTGTGTGTGTGTGTTTTGGGGATTTCAATTGAATGTGAATGTAAAAGTGCATGTGAAAGTCAAAGGTCAGCCTCAGTTATCTTTTCTCAAGAGCTATCCACTAGTTTTGTAAGATAGGGTTTCTCACAGGACACTTGTTCCTCTTACTAGTTCAGGTCTGCTGGCCAGAGAGCCCAGGGATCTTCTATTCTCTGTCTTCTAGGGCCTGGATTCCAAACACAAGCCACTACAGCCAACTTTTTATATAAGTGTTAGAGATCACACTCAGGTGTTCACATTTATGTGAAAAACACCTTACCTACTGCTCCATAAACCCTAGAAGATTCATTTATAATATACTTTTGATTTGAAATGAGTGAATTTATTAAGCATGCCGCATGCAAAAATAAATGAATAAATAACAAGTAATAGACAGAAGTAGAGAGGGAGGGCAAAACAGCAATCCAGTGTGTGCAGTATAAAACACAGAGAACTGGACAAGCCTGACTGCCAGAGTGTAGGGAAGCAAAATCAGTCACCAAATGGTAGCTTATAATGTCCAGCAGAAATGGACTGGGGAAACCATCCTGAGATAGACAGCTGGAATTCCTGGTGAGGAGTTTTCCTCTGTTAAATCCCAGCTTCTTACTCCCACAGCAGGCATTTGTATGCCATGGGATAAGCAATAGTAACATCTACTGGAAATGGTTCTCTTGCCAACTGTTAACAAAGACACAATGATTGTAACACTCATAATTGCCTGATGATTGTTGCACTTCCATTACAGAGCACTAATCAGGACAGGAGGTGATAGAGGACACTTGGAGACAAACATGTTTGGGTTTGAAATGAAAGTGGGGTTTCTCCTCTTACCAGAGAACATCATGAGAAGAGCAGGTAGAACTGAAGTTTCTAAGTCTAAAATGGTAAGTTGAAGGGCATACTGAGATGGGCACATGTTTCCCAGTGTCTGTGTTTTGGGTTAGTGCTCAGGCAGAAAAAAAGATGGCAATCCTCATCCTTAAAATTTCAATTGACACTCAGAAAAAAATTATCTTTAGCATAAGGACACTTTACCCCCTTTTGCTATTTCTGACACGCATACCAGTGTTACATAATAAGTGAAGTTTGACCAAGGGAAGCAATCTGTTCTTGAACATGTGTATATACTCAGATATGGCAGTCCCCTTGGATCTGGGCATCCCAACATCTCTGCCCAAGCCTGTGACATTGTATATATGAGGAATAGGAGGGGACATTATATGAGATTTGGGAGGGGACAGACATTTTCAAAGCAAGATATATACATAAAAATATGGGAATAAATGTTATTTTAAACTAAGCCTCAGACATATAGACTTTATGTATTGATCCTTTTAAGTACACATGGTTTTGAAAAAAACAAAAAAGATCAAGAAAAAAAACTGATTTCCATTTAGTCTCATGTGAGAAGCATGACTAGTCATCTTCCATATAAAATAATTAGACAATGAAAACAACACATGAGCTAATTAGAAGTCAGAATATAAATCATAGACCTCAAAGAGGAGGCCAATGGAAACAATGAGGATATTCCGAACTGGT
The DNA here is from genome assembly GCA_026225945.1 of Cricetomys ansorgei. Lineage (NCBI taxonomy): Eukaryota > Metazoa > Chordata > Mammalia > Rodentia > Nesomyidae > Cricetomys > Cricetomys ansorgei. Next base: position 42,564 of record JAMJFZ010003734.1, on the reverse strand, counting down.
AATAAAAAGAACTTCCTTTAAAGGTGACATACTTCAGATCAGTACAGTGCTTTCATAGGTTTTCATGTAAAATCTACTCCAAATTACAATTTCTACCCTGATGATAATTCTGATTTTTAAAGAAAAATCATAAAAATAAGGTAAAATAGTGAACAAAAATGAATGGAATTTTAACTGAGGAAAATATTATTTGGAAAAGCTTTAAGGAAGGATTGTGAATTAAATCCAAACCAAAAAGTCCTTTAATGTACATGTATATATAACAATTGATGAAAAAGAAGCCATGAATTTGAAAAAAGAGACAAGAATGAATATATGGTAGGGTTTGGATGGAAAAGTAAGAAGAGGAAATGATATAATTATATTATAATCTCAAAAATAAAAGAAATATTTAAAAATATACAAGATACATAACTCAAAACCAGACAGACTGGGTAAGTTAGGTTGAGAGCAATGTCATTCTTCATGACTCATGGTTGAAGATGCAAACAGAATTCTGATACCAATGTTGATGTTAACAGCAGTATAAGAAGGTAAAAAAAATTGAGAAGTAATATACTAACTTACCCTTACTATAGATGCATAGACTTGAGCTAATTTAAAGTCATAATTCGTTTATTTATTCATCATTATATTTAATTGCTTGCATACTTATAAATATTAATAAATGTATTTATTTTACAGATTCTAAATATAAAACAATGCCACTGCCACACAGTGGTTCATATCATGTATCTGATGGAATCTCATATTGCTTGACAAGTACTGTGATGGGGACTGCATGCATGGTGGGAACTGATCCCATACTGTTAGCTGAAGACTGTTCAGTTTGGAAAGGGAGCCGAAGAAATGCTTTGCAGAGCAATCCCCATTATCAGTTTGATTTTAGCTTTTATCTCACATAGGCTACTGTGTGACTTTGGAGAATTTCCTTGAGACAAATGTAGTGATTTTTGAGCTCCAGAGATCAGATTTTCATACAAATACCTGGAGAGATGCAAAACATAACTGAGCCAGTAAAACATATCACTGTAGCAGCACTTCAGTTAGCTCACAGTACTGACTGACAGAACTAACAGTGCAATGTACTAAATGAGTCTAGGTGCAGAAAGAAAGACAAAAAAACAAAAAACAAAAGAAACCCAATTGTTTTATTTTCTGAAATTGTGTCATAATGTGTTTGTGCTTCTGTATCATTATCCAAATTCATCTTAATCTTCTCAAACATATACACTGTTCAAAATACAGCCAAACATTTAGAGAAAAGGTATATTTGGTTCACTGGTAATTCTATTTGTAAATGGTTTGGGATTTGTTCCTTACGTAATGGAAACACCACACATCAGGGTTTCGTGCTCCATGGTATTTTAATCAAAACTTTTCTATCCCTCCTTTATATTGCAAACCAATATCAAGACTCCCAAAATGAAGTTCCCAGAAGCCTGCGGGAGGTGGTTTACAATCTAGTCACCTCAAAATTTGGTCTTACTTGTGCTTTTAAATGGCATATTTCTGTGAACTTATCAACACTAAGTAACAGAAACCAATTTAATTACCTCCGAAGTCCCACTTTCTTTTCACATAGGCAGTACTGAATGGGAGCTTGTAAAGATATTGAAGGAAAGTGAAATCTGTCTTCCTTCAGGGAAGCCATTTGCTTAACAATTAAAAAGTAGCTTTGAGTTAAGAATTTCTTAATTCATTCCTAATTCTAACATTGTCTTTTTTCATTGTACATTTAAAAAGGAAGGACACCCCTTTTAGAAATTATTCTAAAACAGATGAATAAAGCCATAAAAGCAAATAGAAATAGAATAAACAGTAAAATGTTCTCAGTTTGAACAGAGTAAAACATGCTAAATTTGATATCTTAAGGTCAACTCAAATATTGTATTAATAAAATGACCAGGAAGCCATGGTTACAGTACTGGCCTATGAACTTCACCCAGAGACAAATTTCCCTGTGAGAACACTGATGGAATCAGATATAAAATACAATTGTGCAAGTACAATTTCATTAATCTTATTGGCACAGAAAATTTCTAAAGCTATTATAAAGCCTTACATGGGGTATAAAATTGATTTCTTTTTATCACAATAAGAATTTTAAAATGAATCTTGAATTAAATCAAATTATAACTGAAATCTGTACCTGTCATTTTATTTTGCATATCAAATATGAATGATTATTTGACTGCAGTATAATGTTTTATTATTTAAACAAGTATGTTTCCTCCTCTTTGATTCCAACATGTTGAGGGTAATTTGTTGCGTAAGAGGCCAATGAATGACATTATGGTAAAGGTTGTCCTTGGCTTCCTGATCTGGACACTCTTGAGCAACTATAACCCAAAGAAAACATCATGTTTTAAACATTTTTTAACCACTGACAACAATTAGCATTATCTAGGACAGTGGATCTCAACCTTTCTAATATTGTGACCCTTTAATACGTTTCCTCATGTTGTGATGACCCTCAACCATAAAATTATTTTGTTGCTACTTCATAATTGTAATTTTGCTATTATTGTTTATTAGAATGTAAATATCTGATATGCAGATGGTCTTAGGCAATTTTTGTGAAAGGATCTTTCCACCCCCACCCCCAAAAGGTAATGAGTTGAGAACCACTGATCTAGGAGAAAAGCAATAATAAAGTAAAAGATACTTTCTCAAAACTGGAGATTATAAGTAATGTTACAAGCCATTTTCATACCTACAATGTGATCTACAATGTGTGTGTGTGTGTGTGTGTTATGTTCATACACATTTTATTATTATTCTGTTACATATGTACTTCATCAGAATACTACTTTTTAAAACAATGAATTTGGATTAACCCAGACTCCTTTACTTAACAGCTTGGTTTTATGTGTGTGTACCATTTCCTGCCCTGTGTTGATTACATACAATTTCACCTTCTTAGAGTCTGTACCTCACTATTACATTTCCCTTGTTGCATTGACTCTCATATTAGCATAGCAATGGCCTGTTCCAACTCTTGTCAAGGGTGACCCTGCTTCCTATTGTCCTGTACTCCACCTATCCCAAGAGTTTTGAAACACCTGATATAGAGGAGCAGAGAGCACTGGGTGAGAAGATTGGCACATCATGTTATCTCCTTTTCTCACTGTTAGATGCAGTAAGAGTCAGCAACCTTTGTCAACTTCATGTCTAAAGGCTCAGTGCTTTCAGAGAGATCTCAAGACATTCATAAATAAGGAGTGCTTCTCCTTATTTACTTTCAGCAGGAACAGGATAAAATTACTCTCTAGATATTGGATTCATATTGCTTTTGCATAATTTTATATATGGATTCCTAAACTATGAACTGCATTCACAAAAGCACTAAAACTTGGAAATAATAATATACAGGGCTCTTGTGGAAAAGATATTAATATTATGTTTTTAATATTTCTTGCAAGATGAAATTCAACACTGAACTCTTTTCCTTCCTAGTGTCCTTTGAGGGACTTTTCCTGTAGAAGAATCACATAAACACATACTGTCTAAGGGGTTACGATATACATAAGAAACATGTTCAAAATTAATTGTGATAATCCCTCCTAAAGCAGCAAATTTAGCACCTTATATACAATCCCTTACCATGACTTCTTAAAATTATATTCCCTGACTTTAACTTCTCAAGTGTTTGGCAGGCTATTATTACAATATGATTTTGGACATAACCTGTTTCAGTAGTGTCCATTTATGGCATGAACATGAACTCATAATACCTGTCTTTAAATATAGCATTCCATTTGGCCTTGTCAGCTGTTTGCCTATAAGAGGCAGGAGGTATTGAATTCACTAGGGCTCCAGAGTATTGTCTCCCAACTTACAAAGACCAAGAGGAACAATTTCACCATGGGGAAAGCTTTACCAAATCATCCAAATGTGTAAATCTTACTTTTCCATCTTTTTCCATGTTCTTTTCTTTATCCTTAAACTTACATTATAACATGCTCAGTTTCTCTAAGAGAGGGGTCAATTTTAATGTTTATACAGCATAATGCCATTTACATATTCAAGCATGAATATTGCTATATCCTTACTGATTACTCTCTAAGTATTTGGTGAATAATCCTGGATTATTTCTAAGTTGCTACAGTTAGATAAATATTGTGAAAAAAAGTTTTCACACATTATCAATTTATAATAAAATTCAATAAATTAGACATAGAGTCATCTGCCAGGTAATAATCAGAGGCAGTGTCAGTTTCCAAGTTTGTAAGTGATGAGTTAATATTCAGATTTAGCTTGGCTGAGGCAAAAGTCTTTTGTTATTTTTTGGATAAATATCAATATTTTAATTATACAAATAAGTCATGTGTTTTTAAAAATATTATTTAATTAATAACCAATGATACCAATATGATATTCTAAAAACTTAACTTCTGACTAGTGAGTTTTAGATGAGAGATGCACAGTTGTAAAAGAAACATACTTGTGTCTTCACATAACTTAAATTCTTGTAGGATACAAATGAAAAACAAGTAGGTAAAATTATGAGGACTGAGGATATAGCTTAATGGTAGTACATTTGTCTAACCTGCACAATGTATTGAACTTGATCCATACCACTGTATTTGTGTGTGTGTGTGTGTGTGTGTGTGTATTTGTGTGTTTGTGTGTACTTTTGTACTTGTGGATGAATGAATGTAAGGAATACATGAAAGAAAGAAAAAAATAAAGTTGGTAAATAGGTCCTAAGTGATGTAGAATATAGTAAACTACAGAGATAATTAGTCCATCAATGAGTAAGGAAGGCCAACCAGTAATGTTATTTTTAAGAAGGCATTTTTAAATTAACATAATATTTAATTAATTACTTGAGAATTTTATACAATGTATCCTTATTACACCAAATTCCTATTCCTCCCAGGTCCTCTCTTTCAACTCTGTGCCCTTCAAGAGATAAACAAAACAAACAAAAAAATAAACAAAGCAAACAAACAAAAAGCAAGTCCAATCTGTGTGGTGAGAGCATGAACCACGGGTATCAACATAGTTTTTTCAGAGGCATTTTGACAAAAGCAATCTGCATTCTGCTGAGAGCACAGATCTGGGACATTGACAAGGCCTGCAACAGCAGGACAGATCATTGACATCAGCTTGGTTTCTGGTGGCAATGTGAGTCACAAACATCAAAATGGATTTGACTGCAGCAAGGATCATGAGCATCAACATGTTCCCCAACAAGAACAAGAGGCAGGGGTGTTTGTGACCTATGTGGATGTTAGTGAGCCTTGATGCTTCAAGACGCCATGTTGATGTCCTTCATCAGTGTGGCCACCAGAATCCATGTTGATGTCTGTGATCCATGCAGCAGCCAGAAAACAATTTGCTGCTGGTGATTCTTGCTACTAGTGAAGGCCATGTTGATGCCCTTGGTCTGTGCTACTGCTAGGGCATTTTTTAAAAAAAAAATAAGTGTGTCAGGTTATCCAAATGTACTGAGTGAGTGCTAGTTCTGGGTTTGTAGAACAACACAAACTGGAAGTAGATCAAAAATTGGTTCGGGGGAAAGTGGAAGGGGATTGACTTCAAGGGCAGAAGAAGGTCATTGGATTGTCTTTTGCTTCTATGCCAAGAGAGCTAAGAAGTTACTCAAAGATGTTAAAAGAAGTTTCTGAGTGCAGTGCAGAGAATGGCTGCGTGGAACTTAAATAACGGAAGAGAATCAGGATGCTTATAGAGACATAAATGTTTCCTGACCATTAAAGGAAAGGGCATGGCGGAATGAGTGAATGAATGAATGACCAAACCAAAGAAGTTAAACAGCCAGGTGATGGATAATGGGATATTCAGTGGAGGCACAGCCAAGGGAAACAAATAGAAGTATCTTCAGAGCATAACCTCCTGAGAGAAGCTCTTGGAAAGTATAGCGCTGTCTGCCATGTCTGGCCTTATTCTCTCCATATAGATGAAGAAGCTTCACATTCTGAAGTTCTTGCATCTCTTATATCATTTGATCAGAATATTTCTGTCCACAAGATACATTTATAATGGCTTTCTAATGGATTTCTCTTTTCATTGAGTTTATTTTGTATCTACATTTGCAAGAAGAGGGGGCAGATTAGTAGTCTGTATACTGAGCCAAGAATGAAGTATTAGACTTCAACAATGAATTGCCAGTATAAATGTTTTTGATTTTTTTAACATTCTGCTTTAGATGCCTGGCATTAATGTCAGGTTTGCATGGTCTAAAATAGTGCATTATGTAAAACATTTTTTTTCAGACTGTGTCTTGCACAGGGGAGCCTCTTTTACAAACACCATTGTGTTCCTTTTGAGTGTGAATGCATAGGAAGAACAGATCTCCACTGTGGTGTGCATATGAACAGTACCACCTGTCCAGCACCAAGCATGATGCAGAATGACAAACAACTTACTCCTAGAGATCAAAGGTAACACTCTGTAAATATGGCATGTAGGTTATGAACATGCACTTGAGTACAGAGGTATATTAAAACCAGTAGAAAAAGCAGGCCCAAGGACTTAGTACACCAGATTGAGGAGGAAATCTAAATCTCCTTACCTGCACCTCCCCATCTCAATACCCTCACTGTAATCTCTTCATCTGAACCCCATAAAAAAGAGGACACCTAACACTGTGATGACAGTGACATTCATTGATTTGTCCTTCTATTCTGCTATGTGTGCCGAATTTCTGACCTGCAGAAAACTCATGACCTTCCCAGTATTTCAGCTCAGTGTGAGCCCCACTGCTGATGTTACTTCATCCACTTGCAATTCCCTGTCTGCTTGTTTATTTTTTCCCATAGTCACTCTTGCTCCTTGCCTCTGCAGTTCAACTAAAGCTTGAGGCTTAGCTCAATCCTCCAACATAGGAGCTAGCTCCTGCAGATCAGTTCTGTGCCTCCCAGCAGTTCTTTAACTATGTTATCTTATAGCAAGAGTGACTTTTTATCCATCTCTGTTAGTTCTTTGCCTCTGTCTTCAGAAAGACTTTTTAGCACTCATGAAACTTCACTGTGAAATTTTAAGCCAGTTTGTCATGCTGTAACCAAAATTGAAATAGATAGATGCATATATAAAATGAATCATTGAGTGATATGCAATGTGTGATTTGAGAATTAGTATTAGTAATTACGACAAAAAATACAAGAGCCTGCATTTGACAATGTTCAGCTACTAAGGGAAACCAGGATAAGTTGAAAACTTACAACCAACACAAAACTGATATACCTTGAGATTTACTGTTATGCAATGGATTATGATTTTGTGGAAACAAACAGTCATACTCATCTATATTTCTAACAGCATATTTGTGACACTTGGGATCCCAAGTTACTGCAAAGTATATTGCAACATCAATGAAAGTTCCTGACTTTTTGACCAATAAGGTTTGAAAGTTGTTTCAACATCTTCCTCTACTACTCTTGGCCGATGCATTACTGGGAAGAATGACTGAATGGTAACACTCAGTAAAACCTAGCCCAGCCTGAAAAGTATATCTAACAAGTCAGCTGAAAAGCATCACCGCAATAAAAATGCAACACTTAGAGAAGTTGCCTCAGTATAGATGAAAGCTTCAGTTTATACATTATGCTTAGAATGATCACATGTGTTCATAATGCAATTGCTCACTTTTGAAAAAATATGCAGTAAGTTGAGTTTAAAGATGATTACATAAATTAAGCCTTCTCAATGTTGCAGATGAATTTTCAAGTGTATAAATAGTTGCAACTAATATAAGAATTTGGAGAATCAGGAAGTTTGGATAAGTAAATATAATTTTGGGAACACAATTGAACCTGAAGAATCTTCCTTAGCCCTTCTGGATTCGAGATTTTGTGTCAGTGGCTGATATTTTCCCTCCTACTCTATGTTACATGTACATAAGGGCACTGACTCTGACAAAGAAAGATGAAAAATGCAAAACCCAATGCACAATAAAGCATGTATTTACATTTTAGCTTGTTTAATTTTGTTTGCCTATGCTGTGATGAAATATTCTGACAAAGTACCTTAAGGAAGGGAATATTGTAACTCACAGTGCAAAAATATAATTCATTATTTCAGGGAAATCATGGCAGTAAGATCTCAAAGCAGCTAGAAACATCAAGTCCATAGCTGAAAAGCAGAGCTCAATATGGTAATGCTAGTGCTCAGCTCACTTTCTTCAATTTATAGTTTAGAATGCCCTGATCAGGTAATGGCCCTTCCCAGAGTTAAGACAAATTTTTCTACATTAATTAATGTAATCAAGATAATCCAGAGATTCATCTCTTTGGTAATTCTAGACTCTGTTAAGTTTACAGTTATGAAACACTAACCATCACTTATCTATCTGATCTTGCAATGATGATGAAAAATAGAATAAAATTCTTTATCACAGGTATCCATGTGGTATACACACTATACACACCTTACATGCACAAGCACGTACACCCATACACACATACATGGTCTTCTTATACACATACATGTACACACACACACACATACTCACAAAGTGAGTAAATCTGTAGTTCTTATCATTTCAGATTTGCATAGAAAACATTTAGTTCAATTAGTCATATCTTATATATATTTACTGCTGATTTAGAACTTGGGATATTTATTTTTAATGGAAATTTGCTAATCTACATTCACTACACAATTACTTCCAGTAGAAGCAGTTATAAGGTTTAATGGCTCAATTGAATGGTCCCTTTAATGAGTATAATGAAATCCTGACCTCTTTGCTTAGGCTACCACCACCATAGCTGTAAAAATTATACACCAGCACCCATGAGCTTCAGTTTTATGGAACAAACTAGGAACTACTTTAGTGTAGGCACATAAAAGTCACCTAAATCCCAAATATCAGTAGGGAAGTGGAGGTGTATAAATGAGAATCCAGTTCCCCAAATGTAGAATATAAACCTTCTTTATTTCTGTGAAACATCATATAAGCCTTGGAATTTCTTTCTCATCCTAACTGAAATTATCCTTAGTATAAATTTTCAAAGTCCTTCTTGATGATTCTTGAAATCAGTGAATGATAATTGTACAGTACACGAGGTCATACATTTTAATTCTCTCTACATCTACCACAAATATGTTAAATTGCCACACATCCATTAACACTCTCAGGTCTTCCCTTCCTTTATCTACACAATAAGGTTTTTATAATTAGGTAATTTCTGAGTATGCACTGTTAATATTGCTTATGCCCTCTGATCTGATGGGTTACTAGCTTCACTTTGAAGTTTTGGCTGTTTTCCTTTACTGTCCTTATTCTTTCTATAAAATAGAGTCTTAAGAATGTCCTCTTGTTCAGAAGTCCCCCCATTAAACAATACCAGAAATCATTTTGACAAACACAGGGCAGGAATATGATCCATTTTTTTAAAACATACCTAACAAGCATCAGCACAAATTGAGGCACAATGCCCTAAAAAAATTCATACATCTCAGCCCAGTACCAACAAAATAAAGAGGTGTTGAAACAACAGCTGAAATCAGTGTTATTATCATTAAATATTTCTTCCATGTATCATTTTTCTCCTTCTTATATTATTTCAGCAATAGGATAACTTAATCTGGACTACATTTGAAATTCCATTTATAGTTATATCTCAATCCATGTAAAAGTTGTCTTAATGTATATTGTATATGGATATATCTGCATATATGGATGATAAGATTATAAACCTCTTAAATGAAGTCAGATGTGTATTTATTTTACAAGTGAAGAATAATTTCCAGAGGATTTTAAATTAATTGCATTTTCAAGAACTACCTATTGTGATAAATTATCTTCAAAACTTTCCAAGGGTTTAAAATAAGTCTGTGTGAACATATTTATATATACAAACCAATAGGGAACCACGTTTCTCTATTTTATGGTAGACTTTGATTCCCTGGAATTTCTAGGGATCATGTTACTTTATTTTTTATTTATTCCTGTGAGGCTTTTTCTGAACTGAATGAACAAATTACCATTATTGCATATCCAAACCAAATAGACAAATCCACTATTATGATCCCCAAAAAAGAAAAATGTTCATCACTTTGAATATATTAAAGATTAATTAACTTAGCATTCCATGAAGGTCACTGATTGGAAATTCTCCATAATTGGAAGTTATAAGCTCTATATCTGTAAGCAAGAAATCATACTCTTAGATAATAAGCAAATATGTCAGACACCCACTAATCTACTGTGCTGATGCATATTTATGCTTATAAAAGGGCAACTTTTACTATCAGAGATAAATTAGATCAAGACCAATTGCATTTAAAATATTGTACGAGTAATATTATTTGATCATGTTAGAAAATAAGATACTTGAGACTATTTCTGTCCTATCATAAATTTATTGAATGTCATAGTCCTGTTTCCTCTCACCTTGTTATGACTTTGCATTATTGCAATGGAGCACAGTAGCACCATGCATCTTCTTTAGGCTCTGGAAGAGAGAGAACATGCTGACATGAGTGGGCTTTTACAGATCTGCTATACACTACATTGCAAAAGTGCCACAATGATTGTTAAATATCTTATCTTTGTAATTTTGCATTTGATTTTAGATTATGCATTTTATAAGTTTATTTAATATTATTAATTTGGGGGATTCAAAGCTACATAACATAGCTTTTAGCCAATGATCACTGTAAAATCAGTTAATAATATGCACATCTAGAAAGGACAATCTCACCCTTGGAAATACTAACCTTAATTACAGTGCTTGTCCTATGGAAGCAAAAAACTTGAATGTCTCTGGCAACTAGATTTAGGGGCATCATATTTCCAGTTATAAAGATAAAAGAATCTAGATAGTTGTGTGTTTTCTGGAAGCACTGGAGAACTAGTAACAAGGATGCTATTGATCCACAGCCTAGGGAATGACTAAACTCTTTCTCTGGAATGCACAAAGTAACTGAATTTCTAGGAATAACAGAAGACTGAGCTACTGAGAAAGAAAAAGTAACAGTTTTATTCTTTTAGCCATGGAGTGTTTCTAAAGTTGGGAATCTACTAAATGATCTCTGGAGTGAATGTTTTATAGGCCCCTTGATACCTCCCCTTATCCCATATGGGCACTGTTAGGCATTTTGCTTTATTTTTAATGGTATCATAAATGAGATTATTCTAAATAGTTCTACAAAGCCAAATCTCTTTTACTGAAAGAATAAGAAATGTATAACCATCATAGGAGATGAATTTAAAAAGTCTAAAATTCAATAATCATTCATGGTAAAAATAGCCCAGTATGTGATAATTCAAGAAATGTGCTTCAATACATGAAAGGAAACATACATTAGAACCACAGCTTACACTGCATTCAATAGTAGAATTTTGGAAATCATTCCCTAAGGTCGGGGATAGGAATAGGCTACCAACTCACGTTTCTATTTTATGTAGTTGTAGAAGTCATAGTCTAAGCAACTGGTCAAAAATAAACTAAACAAATACATAAAAGCCATCCAAATAAGGAAAGAGTATGCCAAATAAGTTCTAGTTATATCATATCCACTGGACCTAATGTTATAGAACTAAGATCCTTTGGAAGAGTAGCATGCACTTCTAAGAGCAGCACCATCTCTTTGTGAGTAATAAATATTTTTTTAATATTTGACATTATAGTATAATTAAATCATTTCTCCCCTCCCTCTTCTCCCTCCAAAGCCTTCCTTATACCACCTCTTTTTATTTTCACATCCATGTTCTTTTTTAAATTAATTGTTGTTACCTGGATATATGTTTATATACATATATTGCTAAATAAAAACCTGGTAAGTTTAATAATGTTACTTGTATGTATGTTTTCAGTGCTGGCCATTTGGTACTGAATAACATTTTAACTGAAATTACTACAAATGAGACTATTGTAAAGCATTGTCTTATATGGCTGTACCACGCCTTAGAATTCAGGGATTTTAGAATGGTGAGACTGAAATAATACAGACTCTTAAATCAAAAATGGCTTCCAATCCAGTTACAGAAGAAGGGTTTGTGATCAGGTGGTTGGAGCAAAAAGCATGCTCTCTACTGCCTCTCGGACAAGAAAATAAGGTTTCTTCACAGAGCAGAAATTTTAAAAAAATACAAAACAAATAGATGCTTTCAAGGTCAGAGGACCAGTCCAAACAACAAAACTCTAGGTATATGTCTGTGATTAGATTGAGAAAAGCAGTTTTGTTTTGTTTTTAAGAATAGTAAGGAGAGCTTGGAGAGATGTGTCAGTAGTTAAGAGCTCTTGTGATTCCAGAGGTTCAGAGTTCAGTTCCCTACATCCACATCAGTCTGTTCACAAACCCTTATGACTCTAGCTGCTACACCCTTTTATGACTTCTTTAGGGACCCATAACCATGTCCTTATGCAAATACAGACACATGCATGTAGATATAACAAATAAAATAAATCTGACAAAAAGAAAAATAATATCAATAAAAGCATAGGGTAAGGAGAGAGGGACCTCACTGAGAGGACTCCAAACCACTCTTGCCCTGAAATTTAAATCCATATTTCAGACCCAACTTTTTTTTGCTTGTTTTACTTAAATTATCCCCTGTAGAAATGCAGTTTAATGAGACAGAGCACTGAAACTCTTCCCAATCAAGTTCAGTTTGAAGATTGGAAGGAAGACCACATGTTGCTCTCCTCTAATATCTTGATTTAAGTTTTACACATTGCTAAGGCTGAAATTTAGCCAGTTTTCTGCTATTACCACCCCAGGTTTGAAAGAAGTTCATAAATTATTTAAGTATGAATGGAGAACACAGCTGATGTCTTTGGCATGAGACTCGATCTCTTCGTCGCCCTCATCACAAATTATGGTCATTCACAAAATAAAATATGCTTTCTTACCAAGTGTGGATTTAGAGACATATAGAGAAAGCTGCCAAAATATTCTTCCTCGGATTTTATTCACATAAGACAAGTGCTAACATGTAAAGTGCATACAATGGTCTAAGTTGTTTTCTATCACAGTTTTTTCCACAGGCCTGGTAACTTCTGTTTGGTGACAACACAGACATGACATGCCACATGCAATAATGTCACTTAAGAGAAACATCAGTGTATGCTCCTGATATATTCCAGAAGATAAGCTTTGTGTTAAATGAGGAGATGACCTTACAAGCTTCTAGAAAGTTTAGTGACTTGTAAGTGTTGACTTGAATGATGCTTAAATCATTCTTTTGTTTCTTCCCTACACTTAATTTGTATATGTGTAGGTGTGTATGTGTGTGTATATTCAAAAACTTTTGTAAGTTCTGTACTGAACTTGATATAGAATAATATTTAAAAAAACAATAAGTCTAATATAAAGGACTATAAAATTTAATCAATTGATCAATACCAATAGTTGATAAGCTACTGGGTGAGCTTGGCAGGGACACAAGAAAACACTTTCAATGCAAACCATGCCAGACCCAAACAGAGCAAACCACTTGTCATGGTAAATGCCATACTGGACAGTGAGACACCTATTGTCTGATCTCAGGTGTTTCTATTGATATGAAGTTTCTTAAGATGTTTTATTGATACAAAAACTCTGCCCACTTATCCATAGACCTATTTGCATAATGAAGGAAACCTGTAGCCTAGTCTCATCCCATAAACCTTTAGAAGCCAAGCTATGTCATCTTTACAGTGGGAGAACACAATGCCTCAGGGAAATGTTCTCTTCTTGTTGCCTGAAACTATTGGAGATGGACTATAAGAATTTATTTACAGCAACTCTGCTTTTCCACAATGGCTTTGCCAGGGACTAGTGAGCAGGTGCAAGTCATGAGGAAGCAACCATCTTAAATCACAGATTTACACAAAGTCACCACCTGCAGACAATACAAACTTAGGCAGACCTTCCACCAACAATGTATAAACAATCATTATAAACATAACTATAATTAAACTTCTCCAACAAATACCTCAGAGACAACAGCAGAGAATTTGGGGAACTGTAGCAAAAGACAACAAATAAATAAATAAATAAATAAATAAATCTAATTATCAGTAATAGACACATCATACAAAAGTGTATTCCCAAGATTAATAGCATATCATCCAACAAAACACAGCCTAAAACACTAGAATGTTGCAGTACTTACAGACTATGTTCTTCCTTAAGACAATAATCATTATGATTTTTGTTTTGTTTTGTTTTATGTTTGTTTTATGATTTTTTGTTTTGGGTTCTATCATTTCTGATGTTTTAATGAATCACCATGAAAAAAGAAACCTAAGGATAAAGGGTTTATTTTAGCTCATATTCCCAAGCTATAGTCCATTATTATGAGGGACTCAAAGTGGCTGTATGTTAAGCAACTAATCATACCCATAGTCACAAGACAAGAAAGAACTAATGCATTCACTATTGCATTCAGCTCACATTCTCTACTCTTAAAACATTTAGGAGTTTAGGATTTCTTGCCTCGGGAATGATGCTATCTACAGTGGTTGCATCTTCTCACCTCAGTTCATATTATCAAGATAATTCTCCACCGACAGGTCCACATCCAACCTGATCTAGATAATTTTTCATTGAGAATCTCTTTTCAAGAAATTTTAGACTATAGCAAAGTGAGCATTTAAATTAACCATTACATGGACTTTTGGTGTCAAAACTTTCAGTATTGTTTTCATGTGATGGAAAGCATTTTCATAGGAGAAAGGGGGAGGAGGAAAGGAAAACATCACTATGGCCTGTTTTGCATGGGAAGCTGCTGAACAATGAGAAGTGACTGTGGTCTGGTATATGTTTGTTTCTGTCAGAAATGATTGAAATAATAGGAGTCAGATGTAAGTGGCAGGTTGTTTGAAGCACTGTACTCATGCACCTTCATCAGCTGCCTTTGCTACTTAGCAACTACAAATGAATCCTTTCCCCCAGATTTGTTGGTTAAATAGATCCTCTTGTAGCCCGGGAATGCAATAACTCTGTGTAGTTGCTGAACTTTCGAACTTCCTGCCTTTACTTCCAAGTGCTGGAAATCCAAGCTTGCATCACTATGCCCAGTATAAATGATTTTGGGGATTGAACCCAGGGTTTTGGGCGCTTCAGATATGCCCTCCACCAAGAGGGAAACTATCTCAGTCCTAGCGTGTTACGCATGCAGATTTTGTAACTTGTTACTTTCTTTAACTAGTGAAATATGAAACAGTTGATGCTGTGTGAGTTTTGATGCTGAGTTTCAGGATGAATTGTCTCAATATTTGGTTTGTGAGAAAGGGACAGTCAAGTAAGGAACATGTAACAGGTAAAGGAAGAATCCATTTGAAGGATATAGATGCCACTGGTAAAGGTCCCCTAGACATCTTGTCCCTCATTGAAACACAAGATGACATCCACCATATGAGTAAATACAAGGAAACCCAAAGATCCTATGATCAGCTTATGCTAGAGGGAAATATTTTCACACATTTTATATGTAGGAAGCATATGAATTATGATAGAATAGATAGACATAATAGACTCTACTACAGTTGCAAAGAAGGACAATGTGCTCCCTTAACATAGTGTGAGATTGATGCTTTTTCCAGGAGAGCTTATTTGACATCCAGTCTTCCATCTGATTTGTTTTGCTCAATAGAATATTGACAATATTGACATTTGTGCCTTGCTTTAATATACTCCATACTATATGAAACTATGGTTTTGTCGAGATTGTGCTTGTCCTGAAATATTCCATTTACAAGATATTCTATTTACAAGACCTATTTTGAGAATGAATTGTGAGTGTGCCCCTAGGAAGATATGGAATAGCATCTATCCACAAGCACTCACAAAGTACGGACTAATAAATTCCTGGGAGTAGAAAGGATATCACTCAATAAACATACTATGGTAAATTGAAACTGTAGGGCCACATTACAAGAAACTATCAGACACAATAGACTGATGAAACCATGTAAGTAACTCACTTGGATCCTGTAAAAAAAATATATGTGTGTGTGTGTATACATATTCATTTATATGTATATGGGTTTCAGAAATTTTATATATACAGACAAACACACACACAGGTATATATATATATATATATATATATATATATATGTAGTAGCATTTTGCTGTGGAGTTTATCAGGGAAGACAAGGAGGAATTTTCATTGATGGAAGCCCTTCCAGACCTCTGAAGAGGGAATCACTCCCATGGCAAGACAGTGGAACCCAAGTTTCTGAGCTCATGTGTTTTTATTGATTCAGAACTCCTCAAGTGCAGATCATAAGCAATCAAACACTCCCCACAGAAATCTAACATCTGCAGACAATATAAAACACAAGGCTTATGCATCCCTTTTTTCAACAGTGCACAAAAATAATTATTTTAAACACAACTAAAAATAAACTTCTACAGTAATTTCCCTTTTCTGTGTAAAACAATGCTTTACCTTTACAACACAATTTAACATTACACCAGCAAAACCATTTACAAGAGAAACAATCACAAGGGTTACTAATGCACAGGACCAAATGAAACCAAACATATATCAAGCTTTCACAATGTCTTTGGATAGCAGATAAACATTATCAATGTCCAATTATCTGGAATTCATTCATGATCTTCTGGGTTCCTTCAAAGTGCTTGGATCACTTCTCGGGCTCTGCCCTCTGCAGCATACACAGCTTGTCCTCCAGGTTCTGGCTGGCTCCCTTCCACTACTGCTGCTTTTCTGGGTGGTCTCCTATGGTACTGACATCTCCAAAATGCTTGGGTCCCTTGCCACAACTGGGTTGCACTTTCAGCAATAGCCTCTCCTGGGCTCTGTTCATGGTGCCAAGACTCAACTTCTTTGCATGACCCATTCAGTTGCCACTGAGATTGCACCTTCACTAATAGCCTCTCTTGGCCTCTCACAGTGCCAAGCCTCAGCTGCTCCTCATGACCCCTTCAGGCCTGCAAACAAGCACCAGCTGGGTGACTCTTACAGTACCAAGTTTGGCTGCCAGCACGAGATACAACCTTGCCAATTCTGGAAGATAGTTTCTGTGTGCTAACCCTGAGGTAACACTTTTCAGATGTTAAGATAGTCTTGTTTTCTGGAAAAAATAACTGGTCACTTGTCTGCAGTAAAGGTACCCTCATGGAGTTCTCATCATCATCACCAGTATCTGGACAGCTTGTCTTTCTCTAGTCAGATTTTCAGGAGAAAAAACAAACAAACAAACAAACTGGTCAGTTTAACTAAGTGGATTTTTGGCTCTAAGCCTTGACTTCCACAACAGCTGGGAGTCTTGGGCCAGTGGGGAGAATCTCCAGTTGAAACATTCTGGTGGTTTGGCATTTTTCCTCACCACCAATATGGGGAAATATACACCCTTTTCATAGACATCAAACACAAGACCCACTTGGGCTTCATGCACACAAAATACCATCAACAAACTCAGTTTATACAACAGTACACTCTATCTGGTTTCTGTTTCCCGCGCCCTGGCTACAGCCCGCGGCAGAGGGGAACATAAGCTCCACAATCAGGAAAAGCTGTTGAAACCTTCCTTTTCTCCTGCTCCTAGCTGAACTGTTTTCACCATAAAAATTCATTCAAAACATTTGTCAGAAACATGGCTCTTATCTCAGAGCTTCTTCTTCATTTATTTTTTTAATTTCACAGCCTTTTCTCTTCATAGAGGCTTTCTTCCTTCCTCAATCTCCTTTTCCTTCAGGAGACTTCTTATTATTTTTGCAAATGTATAATCTCTGTCCTCTAGGTGCTGCTCTGAGCGTACTTTACCAGACTCTTCCAAGTCTGGAGTTTCTTTCTCTTCTTCCTTGTTTCCACATTGGATTAGCTGGTGTGATGTCCGGCCCCATTTTGCAGGTGGCATTTGTAGTAGCATGTTGCTGTGGATTCAGCAGGATGCACAAGGGAGAATTTTCATTGTGGAAGCCCTTCCAGATCTCTGAAGAGGGAAGCACTGCTATGGCAAGCACCAACCTGGACAGTGGAACCCCTAGTGTCTGAGCTCACGTGTTTTTTTGTTTGTTTGTTTGTTTTTGTTTTTGTTTTATTATTGATTCAGAACTCAAGTGCAGATCATAAGCAATCAAACATCCCCCACAGAAATGTAACACCTGCAGACAATGCAAAATGCAAGATTTATGAATCCCTTTTTCTATCAGTGCACAAAAGCAATCATTTAAAACACAACTAAAAATAAACTTCTATAACACACACACACACACACACACACACACACACACACACACAAAACATAGGTATATATTTGAGTATATGCAAGGGTTTGAGACTAGTTGAAACAAGAAAATCTACCTCAACTGAAGTCCCTAAAATGACCAGTCTTAGCCCAGCCTCAGATGACCTAGGCACCTAAATGAAATCACCAGAAGACCCAAATGAGGTTCATCTAGACATATGACGCCTGGTATTTGAAACATATACAATTCTCACAGCTTTGTACCAAATTACATATAAGCAAATGCAACGGTTTTAGATGTAAAATATTGATGGACAGTAGTGGATGCTTTTTCAGGCCTAATATTACTATATTTGTTCTAGGAGTCATCTGAAGTCAACCGAGGCTAGGAAAGTTTTCCCTCACTCTTCTTCCATGCCTAATTCCCTTCTTCCATCTAGGCAATCAAGACCTTGGCTGTGAATTATGTGTTAACATAGGCATCCAGACATCCTATGGCATGAACACAGGGGTCTAGTTCACACTCTAAGAATAAATTTCATTTACCATTTATCAAGAGAATTAAAAGGCAGGAAAATTTAAGAAAGCAACAGAGATTGCATAGCATGTTGGCACATGTCTGAAATTTCAATACTGGGTAAACAGAGAAAGGAAACACAAATTCTAGGCTACTCTGGACTCCATAGAGACCAGCAACTTTAGGATACATAGTGATACTTTGAAGAGGAAAAATAAGGCTGGTTAAAGGATGTATCAATCATCTTCTGAAGAATTTTGAAGGGGGGGTCTAAGGAACTAAGTGTATGATAGCTGGTAAGTTAGGGTGTTTTGTAATATAATGATGGTACAATGAGCATGTTGAATTAGAAACAGACAAGCATGTTTGTACAGCAGTGAATACATGAGATGTGACAATTTCCTTTTATTCCCTCCACTTTATTTTTTTCAAGACAGGGTTCCTCTGTTGTAACTTTGGCTGTCCTGGAACTCACCATATAGACCAGGTTGGCCTTGAACTCACAGAGACACGTCTACCTCTGCCTCCCAAGTGTTAGGATTAAAGCTGTGTGCCACTAATGCCTGTCAAGATGTGGCATTTTCAACGGCAGTAATTTATTATGTACTCTCAATTCTCTTCATATTTAGATGAAAAACACATTTTATTCCATTAATTATCATTATTTATTCTTATATCGCACATTATATGTCACACAATAATTCTATTTATTATATATCTATTTATGCGTCTTACAGAATCACTACCCAGTGTTAAAGAGGCCATATCAGAAAACAGTGATCTTCAAAGAGGCCCGAGCAGCAGAAATAGGAAGATGATGGGGTGAAAACCAGGCTCATCATTATATTCCCACAACCCTGATGGAGATCTGTTTGGAGAAACCTGTTGCAGAGTCAAGCTGCAGGCTCACAGATTTGAGCTCAGCACTAGAATTGAGTTGAACTGAATGAGCAAAGGAGAAAACTGTAGAATCCACAGAGAAGAAGGATAAGACATGAGCCAGATGGATGACTTATCAGATGAATGAATGATAGAAATAGATAAACTGGCCATGATCTGACTGCAATTCATACAGGCCATGCCAACAGTCCAGGTAAGTTTAGAGTAAGTCCCTGGGACTCCTGAGAAATCCCTGCCTATTGGTCCTTTGATACATACAACAGGTAGTCAGATGACATGTCTGTGGGTCCTTTGCCATCACAGACATTAGACAGCTTTCTTTTAAGGGGTCCAAAAGAGTGTATTACTTATTTTTCTCAGTTTGGTAAATTTGAAGACTGCTTAGACTTTCATGGTATCATTTTAGTATTTCTATGTTCACGTGGTTCTAATTAACTGTAATAAATTTATAGTGTAGCACCCTTCTTACTTTTATAAATAAGTGATTTTTTTTCTTTTCTGTGACTCATCAGATTATTAAATAGATGGTGTTGTTTAGTGACCACCACAATATAGAGTCATGTCCACATGTGCCTTAACAAAAGAGTCAAATTCTGATTGCTAAATGGAGAGTCTTCAGGATAAGACCAACCTGTAAAAGCACTGCTTTTATAATATAGGTTAATGTAGATTATGGAATACCATGATCTCATAAAATAGAATTAAAAACAATGTTGAATTTGCTTATTTAAAAGAGTACTGTAGGAACAGCATAAAAATATTCATAATTTGTGATTTCAAGGATACACATTAATTTATTTGTGATATTTACTAGATTTCTTAGTTGTTGCAAGTGTTAACCACAGTCTATCCTGTAAGGAAGCAGGTACTTTACCTCATTTAAGGTCTTGTGTGATGTGCTTAGCATTTATGCCTCTGGTGATTTTAAAACAAGTCTTAGATGAGATAACACATGAGAAGAACCACAGTTCTACCTCATATTTCTTCCTCATAAGGCATGAAAGCATCTCATTTCCCTTTCCTCTGGAAGTCCTGACAGTAAACCACAATTTCCTTCAGCAATCTCTAGAGTAGCTTTTTATTTATAGCAGGTAAAGAAATAGGTGGGGACACTATTGATGACAAATGATAACAATTATGTCCACTTTTCAGCATTATGATTTACAATATATATTTGGTGTTGACTGCTCCTGCTGAGTGTGTGTAAAACTGGTTACATCTACATTTTCCTACAGTTTTGATTCTCATTGGCTCAGTCACTCTTAAGTGAGCATGTGAGTGTTGAAGAAAATTTTCCAAGGGTGAAATCATTTCCTGTGCATCATGTTGATCTAGATAATCTCGTTGCAAAATCAAAAAATTTTATCCTGTGGCACTTTTCAGAGCATGTATCTGGCAAGTGGACAGTCTCATGAGTTTCAGTAACAAACAAACAAAAAAACAACCCCACTTGATCATGAAGCTGATTACAATTAAAATTGCAGAAGCAAAAGTAACATTGTTGGATGTATACAGAAATTCAGTATTTGCATGTTAATTCTATTTTATCAAGATTCATTTTATTCATGTAATAACCTTATCATATATAAGAAATATGACTAATAAAATATTTGTGTATTAGAAGTCCCATATTAGAGTACAGTATAATGAGTATAATATTCACTCAAGTTCCTATAGAAGTGTACAAGATAGTTATAGACTACAGACAAAAATGTTTAAATCTTTCAGAATTTTCCAGCCTCATTTCACTAGACTTAGACTGGCTTCTTTGCCTTGTTAGCACCCAGTCATGATCTTTTTTCTCTCCATCAGCTTAGCAGATGATTGGTGTGCACAATTACTGAGACATGAGTTACTCCCATTTTTATGTCTCCAGAATTTGCCCTTCCAACCAGAATTACTCAGGTGGTCCCCCACATTCCACTCCTACTGTGCTTCTGTCTGGTTATTGAAGTGAGTCAGCCTGAAACAATAAGAGAAAATTATCTTAAGTTATATATCAAGAAAACCCCAATGTAGTCCACTGTATAAAAGTGGCTTGGCCAGCACTGAACAAGTGCAATGTCTTGTTTGAAAGGTTCACATGACCCAGCCCCAAGGCCCTGAGTCTGGCCTTCAGCAGCTCACAGTGGCAAAAAAATTCAGATGAAGATCTCACAGCTTCATCTCTCAACAATAGCTGTTCCAAGCCCGGGGCCAACAGAAGAAATTACTGTGACTGTTAACCTCTCAGTTCCAAGAGTTCAGTTTGTTAGAAAATGAGCAGGGGTCACAGCTTTTCCCCTACCTGTATTCACTACTTAGCTAGTATGAGGCAATACATTTCTTTTGAGCTAATTTTGTAGCATTTATTGTTTAGTAATAGACAAAATCTCAATCTTCATTACCTTTCTCTTCACTTTATGTATTTATTTTCCTCTTTCCTCCCTGTCTTTTTCAAATACATATAGTGAGCGGATAGCAACTCTTCAGACACTCAACCACTTTATAGGAAGCAGATAACAATTAAATCACTTAAGAGTCAACTATTTGTGAAAATCAAAGAAGCTTTTGACTTTCATATATAGATATAAACACTTTGTTCGAAAATGCATTGCCATCTTACATGAATCCCCATTTTTGTCTTGTGTTATTTATTACTCAGCATTAAAATAGACAAGAAGACACTCCAGATACCTGAGCCTTGTTCTGACAGTAATCCACCTTGTGAAGGAGTTTCTACTGGTGAACATGGCTACACAGAGCGAGAGATATGTGGACATGCTAGGGGGAAGAGAAGTAAAGGAGAAAAGACCACTCGAACAAACAGTTGTGACTTTAAAAGTTTCCTGTTTCTGGGTTGAGTTATTTTTCTTTCTACTACATGGAAGAGGAGGGAAGGGATGTTTGAGCATGTTACTCCTTCATCAGAAACCTCAGAGAGACATCTGCATCACCATGATAAAACTGCGCAGAAGAAATGTGCTTCTTGGGAGCACTCAAGTATTTCATTTAGGACTGGCTGAGCTTGAAATGGGTTTCAGAAAATGTGGCCCCACTTCTTCCTCTGTAATTAGAAATAATTTATATATAGCTATTAAAAATACACAACAAAATCACATCTTTTAATTGCTAACTATTTTATCCATACACATAAAATATTCAAACCGAGTTCTTCAATTTTGCTTTACCCTTAACCATCCCTTCAATATGTTCCATGAATAAAATGAGATAATTACTAAAATGCACCCTTGAGAATATTTTCTGAACAATTTGATGTTTTGGGCTTTCTGTGTTTTGCTACCAAGGATCACACCTGCAGATGAAAACATAAGGAAATTACTGTCTTGATATTACCTCTGAATGTTGTGAGCAGTTTAGATCAAAGTTTGACATTCTGAGCTGTTTAATTTTCTCGAGGGAAAGAATTTCCCCAGTGGAAGAGCTTCAAAGTTAAACCTCCAGATCTCAAGTCTTTCTGAAACAAATCTAGGTCTTGATAAGATTATTTTCAGATACCTCACCACTTGTTAGAAAGATAATGAGTAAATTGTTCCAATAAGGGCCTTAGGCAAAGATCATAGCCCTAACTCTCTTATGTTCTTTGTGTAGAAAATGTTGAAAAGCACTGCTGGTGTGGTAGGATGTCTCTTTCTCTGAAAGATATATATTCCTATGACGTGTGAAAGGTGTTGGTATAGACTATGCAGCTTATGATTCCAATTATAGAGTTTGTTCTTATTTCATATTTGTACTACTATATTGAACTATTTGGCAATATCTTTCAGAATAATCATTGTATTTCAGAATAATTATTATAAAAATTATTTTGTAATAATTGAACATCAGGGCATCATTCACCAACTATGTGTTAACTCAAATTTGAATATCATTAGTTGTCTAAAATAAAATGGTTTGGAACTCCTAAGTAGAAAGTGGTCTACAGCAAACTTAATAATAAAATGAAAATTCATGTAATTTGCATAATATATTAAATTATCAACTAATGAAATAATGTAGTGGAAAATGATTCTTTCAATTTATTTTGTTTCTTTGTTGGCGATTTAATAAACTAGCTCCCTAGTAAAGATATACCAACATTAAAGTAAATAATATTTTGAAAGGAATGTTCAGAAAAATGTATAGCTTATTTAGTTTTGATTAGATGAAATAAATGCTAAAATGTATTCTTTAAATAATAATGTGATACAGCTCTTTCAGCTTAACATCTTGAGATTTTGGGACAACAGATCAGGGGTGAAACAGATTAATAAACTGCATGTGTGAACTGAAGCATGGAAGTTACACAAATCACACTAGTATGTGGTACAAAAATCACTGTGGAATTTTAATATGTACATTTAAAAGGACAACTGTTATTTTAATGATGCAATCCAAGGACATAATTTATGGTATAGACCATTCAATAAAAATAACAGCTGCTCACACTGGTTCACATAGTTAGTGTTAAACAAGAGACCAGTGAACAGTGGACGAGCCAACAGTAAAGAGAGGGAAGGACTGGTCTGAGATTATATTGTGGTGATAAGAGATGGTAAGAGCAACCATGATACTTTATAGTTGAGAACATGAGACAAAAGGATACCAGTTAAACGCTTTGCCAACGTAATAAAATATTTGAAAACAGACTTGTTAAACTGTTGTCTTTGTTAGTGGGTTTTATTTCCAGTTACAAAAAAGAGCTAATGCACAGTGTTTTAGAGTATTTGATGTGTCCAAATTCTACAGGAGTGACTGTCACCTTTTCTAATTTAAAGATATCAATGACCTTAAACGTTATCTGAATGGATTTGTGCTTTGGCTTCCTTAACATTTCATTTGTTTCATTATTTAACATTTATTTCCTGACAGGATAAAGTCCAAAATTAACCAGCATTATAAAGACATTTTTAAATTTTAAAACTTTTTGTTTATATTTGTGTGTGTGTGTGTGTGTGTATGTGTGTGTGTATTTGTGTGTGTGTGTGTGTGTGTGTGTGTGTGTGTGTGTGTGCATATGAGTAAGTGGATGCTGATGGAGTCAGAATAGAGTGTCAGATCTTCTGGAGCTAGAGTTACAAATATTTGTGAGCTGCTTGAAGTGGGTACTTGGAGCCGGATCTGTGTCCTCTGTAAGAGCAGCAATCCTTTAACTATTGTGCCACCCCTCCAGCATCTTATAAAGACTTGTATTGAAACTTTATTTTTTTCTACTAAACAAAGTAATTTAAAATGTCTGCATAAATTTTCTTCCAAATATTTAACAATCAACAATTCTGAATTAATTATGAGTTGATATATGAATTAAATTAATGTTAATCATACATTTAAGTTTGTTTTATAGGAAACACCAGACCTTTTGAAACATTTCTCTAAAGAATACAAGATGTGCATTAAAAACTTGAAATTCAAACTCATTCAAAATATTAGAAATGTTAAATGTTGTTAGTTTGAATATTTCTTTCTTTTTTTCCTTTTTATTTTTTCTTTCTTTATTTATTTATTATTTATATGCTTATTTATTTATTGAGATGGGGTTTCTCTGTTGTTTCCCTGGCTGTCCTGGAACTCACTCTCTAGACTAGGCTTGCCTCAAACTCACAGAGATTCACCTGCCTCCACCATCTAAGTGTTAGTATTAAAGGTGTGTGCCACCACCATCCCAACTGTCCATATATTTAAATTGATATATTGAAATATATATTAATGTTATTACTTAAATGTAAAATAAATATTACTTAAATATTACTTAAAATAAATATTAAATATATTTCATTACTTAAATATGTCTTATTTGAGATACACGTGATAAAATGAAATGTAAAATATTTACCTATACTAAGGTAATAACTGGAGCCCATAAACAGAGGACTGATTGTAGAGGACTGATTATATTAACAAGCTTCTTGTAAAATCAACCTTCCTTTTAGTTCACTAAGTTTGACCACTGTTCTAAACAGACATGTTTTATATGAATCCAACTCTATAAAACTCTATCTCTCAGTCTTGTAATTTACAGCAATCTTTAGAAAATTTCCACTTCTAATCAGCCCTCTTGCTTCTAGCAAATCTATTTCTTACCAGGTGTTAAAATCTACTTCTTCAAGATTCTGGTATATAGTGAATACCACATGAGACATTCAGCTTTGTGGACTGAAAAATTACTGAATTATTGGACCTTTTATTAGTAGACAGCTATTGTTCGTTACCCGGACCACAACCTGTAAGCCACTGCAATAAATTTCCATATATATATTCTACAAGTACTATTTCTAGAGAACATTAATACAGGAGGGATCTGTATAGACCACAGCATCCATAACTGAGAGTGCTTAGCACCTTCCACTTAACAAACCTGGGCACAGTTGACCTGAAATCTATTTCTTGGCCTGTTATTTTCCTTTTATTTCCTATCATATGTCTATCATGTAGTCTATTCTTTACTATTTACCCTAAAGCATTTTAAAGCATTATGATTCTGCAACTTCAGCCTCCACTGCTCCTAATTTAAAGTTGGCTTTCTAGTACATAGATTACAGAAAGCCACAACAGAAGTTCAATATAAAGAAAACAATGAAAGGAGATATTTCATGGGTTAGTATTTTACGTGAGAAATAGTTTCAATTATAGTGTGAAGGTACTCAGAAGGTACTCACTTTTTAAAAAGAATTTTAAAGTTTTTCTGGGATTATAATTATATTACTTCTCCATAAATTAAATGTGACAATTTTGCACATGTATATAAGGCATTATTATCCTCACTATCACCTTTTTATCTTCTTCCCACCTGTGCCGGATCCTCTCCTTCATATTTTGAATACATTCATCCATCTTGAATTTATCTTTCTTTAGATGATGGAACCTTCTATACTTCCTCAGTGACAGTTCCTTGCTTACCAAAGCCATGTAGTATGCTAGACCAGCTGTAACTCCCTTCCCTCACTTCAGGTGCTGACACTGAGACTCTCAGTGCATCACTGTACTGAGAACGAGGTTGCACAAAGATGGACCATTCCTGTATCCACAGATAGACACCCCAGGTGGCAGTCTCCCATCTCAAACCATGAATATCAATCTAGTAAGGAAGGAACCAGGGTTCTTGTACACGTGTGGGAGAGTGTCAGAGCTCTGAAAACAGTTCTTGGAAATACATGTTTAATAGAAAAATGAAAGCCACTGCGATGAACACAGGCTCCCATTTAACTTCCTAGTTGCCATTTCACTGGTCTCAATGGGACCTGTCAGACATCTCAAAGACAAGCCATTCTGCCTGTCCACTTATAAGAGTTTGAAGAAGTTGAACTTTTCAGAAATTGAGCCTAACTATTGATCACTTCTGCTTTATTCTTTGCTGTGGCAGGCCCTGGGTACGCACTATCGCTTTCTTCGATTGTGCCTTTCCATCAAGAGGCTTACTCAAAAGGAAGAAATGATGAAACAGTTTATCAGAACTCTAACCAATCAATGTATTCATAATTATGTCACAAATACACATTCTTTCCTTGACATGTTGACTGGATATTACAGAATTGACTCAATAATTATATCCAAACTAGTCACTGTCGTTGATTACTCTACTACCCTGACCAGGACGAAGCTATTCTGAAACTGGACCTCATTCAGTCATGCATGAAACAAAATGAAATTCTGGCTTGAAAAAAAAAGGAATTAATTTTACATTGCTGGAAATTGGAATAATAATTTACTGATTATTCATTTTTTGGTGGCAGATTTGTTTTATAATATTTGCATTAAACTAACTACTGGCATCTCATTTGTTTATTTCTAATAATAATTGAACAACATTGGGTAAACATTTCAAGAAAAAATCCTGTGGCATAAAGATAACAGAAAAAGAATTATAATTAACATGACTATTAGATTTTTATTTACGTAGGTATGCCCAGAGATATAATAAGAGAAATATGACTCCCCACATGATGGTACCTGGAATTTAAACTATGTGTTCTGTAAGAGAATTTATTCTCCTACACATAACACAAAAATATGTTAACAGCATCGTCAAATATGCAAGTCTACAAGAAGCTAAGTGTTAGCTTTTATAAAGTTCATGATGTCGGAGACCAGATGAGGACAAGGTGTTTTGATCATAAGCTTCACCTGGTCATAGTGTGTTTACATTCACTGTGGGATATTAATTCTAGCAAGGTTTATGAGTGTACACAAAAGGAGATATTCACAACTTCCAAAGTCTTTGAGAATCTTATGTCTCTCTACAATCTTTGTCCAACTTTTCTTATGTTTAATGATAATTCTCATATTTCAGGTCCATTCTGATAGACATCTTCAGCCTGAAAGAATATCAGGTGGGCTTGTCAGAATTTAGTAGCAATGACTTCTCAAAGCTTTCATCCCTCAGGAGGCTGTGTCTATTGCAGACACCATTTGTACTGGAGAGTTTCCAGTTATCTTTAAAGATAATTTGTTCTAGAGTTTGTAGGGAGCTATACACTTGCTCAATAATAAAACTTACTGGAGTACAACCATATTGATCTTATTAGCAGCTTGAATATTATGATACCTTATTTGAAGAGAATGATAAAGGCATTACTACGTGAGTGTTCTTGAGAGTGCCTGTCCAAAAGACCGTCTACATGGCAGCTTGGGAACAGCTTTCATAATAATCACTATAGGAGGCACTTTGTCACTTGCACAAAATCTCCTTGTAGGACTCCAGAAGTTGGAACTGAGTCTGGCTGAAGCAGTTTGTTGATCATAATGGCAGGTCTTTCCAGCAGATGCCTATCTTGCTTAGAACTGTGCTTCAATCTGCACATCCCTGTACAAAAAATGTAACAAATCAAAACAAGGAAGGTTAATGAGGTGAAAAACATAGATATGCTCAAGCGTCTAGAGGACACTTTCAATGATTCATGCAGTTTTAATGAACCTATTTTTGCTTAAACATGAAAGAATCTCAAGAAACTTATCAGTAATAGTCATGGGAATGATGCATAATAGAGTACAAAATGTAGTCTACGTGTACTAATAGAAAATAACAGGCATATGGAGAATTGCTTTCTTCACGTCTCACATACAACCTAAAAATGTAGCATTTTGTATATAAGATGATGTGTTATCAATCAATTACAAATAAACAATTTTCTACTACTTTCTTTTCCAACATGGATTGCAGGTCACCCTGCTGTTTCCCCCAATAAACTGATCAAAGGTAGAACAGAAAGAAGTTTCCTTTATAGAAACCTGAGTAAGTTAAAGAGATAAAGTTTAACAAAAATTATTATAGGCAATCTTGAATGTAAAACAAAAAAAATCAATGGGGCAGATACTCCAAATGATGTCAGAATTATAGACGATTTAGTGAAGCCAGGAAACATACAACCAGTTTCAATAATTTCAATAAGCTCTCTACAATAAAAATAGATTTCAGGAAATTATAGGAATTTTTAGAAATTGTTGGAATGAAATTTGAAAAAAAAATATTTTTGAAATGTAGATATAGATAGATTTAGTGTTATGAAAAATATTTCTATAGTTTCTCTTTTCTCTTCTTATACTTGTGGAAACTTATAATTCATTTTGGAATAAAAGAAAGTTACTGTTATCATAAACAGTCTTCTTCAAATAACTTCATAATTGTTACAGATGATACTATTGAAAAGAACGGAGGGCACAATTCCATGTGTAAGAAACAAGAGACAGCCATGGCTGGGCAAATGAAACAGTGACTTGATTACCACACACAGAAAACAACTGATAAGCACCAGCAGCAAACACAGCTTCAGCCACTTATCAACAACAGGATATGTGTCCCCCTTTCTATTTTTTCAAGAGCTCTAACACGGATTTCCTTTCAAGTCAGAATTTGCCAATGAATACTCTCTCTTTTAAGTATAAAACTAACTGAATTTCCCACACTAGAAGCTTTTATTGGTATGCTGACATAAAAAAAAATGATCAAAGACAGCACTAAGGCAAGTAATTCCCACCAAATATATCACTTGTGACCCCTGAGGCTGAGAGCTGTTGGGTAACAACAGTAAAAGTTTGCTTCTGTTTCTCTGATATCTAAGTGGCTCCAGCATCATGGTGCAATCTGGTAATATATTCACATGTGAAAATTTGAATACAGAAAGAATAAGTTTCCTAAATATTTGAAAACACATTTTATAATTTTTCACATTAGTATTTAGAAAGTTATCATAACAAATATTTTAAAATATCAGTATTTTATAGAGTGAAAGAAATTTCTTTGTATTCATATCTCATTACATTTTTATAAAAAAGAAATAGCAAAAAATATGCATCTTTTTATGGTTCATTACTCTGGGTTTTTATTAGGAACTTAAATATTTTACACAAATGCTACATACGCTCCTTAACATATAAACCCTAATTATTCAAGTTATTTGGACTTTTTAAAAATGTATATAATTAATTTATTTGTCTAGTTGTTATGTATGTGGCTGTATGTGCACGTTGGCACCTGCATGAGTGTAGCGGTCAGAGGACAAGCTTCAGTAGTAGATTTTTTCTCTACCATGCGTCACAGTGGGAATAAATCCCGTTCCTCAGACTTGGTGACAAGTGTCCTTACCTGTTGAGATGCCTGAGTGATCGTCATTTTTTTCTACTGAAAAAAGTCACTCAGTCTGTCCAGGAAGTTGTAGTCATTCTGTCTAAGATTTGCATTTAATTTAAAGTCTTCTCTGTGCTCTAATTAATGATGGTAATAATTCATTTAAATAACCTGACTCCAACTTTTCTGGATAATCTTAATGATTGTGTTAAAGGCATGAAAACAGTGTCATAAATAATATGTATTTTCCCAATTGGAAAAAAGCCAGCATGATATTACTGACATAAATATAATTATCTTACATAAAATGTATTTAGTTGTTATAAACTCAATTGTAGCCATTCATCAAACTGGCAAAATTATGTTGCAAATATTTAGATAATATTTCTATTCAGTGCAAAATATACACTGTTAATAAGTCAAATAAACATAAACATAACATAAGAGGCAAAACTACCAGTACAGTATATCCTTCAAATATGATCAAACAGAGAAAATGATGATCAAAGCCCTTCATGCCCGGTCATATCAGATATTATATACATCTATTATACTCGCCACGCCGTCACTCTCTTGACCACATGCAATGGAAGCTGTTTTCTCAAGGGAGTTGTTTTCTCCTTTTTCATTCATGATAGCCATCATAGTATTCTGGAGAAGTGACATTACACTGAGATAACTTCAGGTTTAGAGGCTTATAAATTATAACTCCTTGTAAGGAAATGTCAATAAAATGGTATATTACTTTGAAATTATAAATAGTGTATTATTTAGATCTTATGAATTTTGCTGTGCCTCTACACTGAATGTTTTAACTAGCTACTTTAATCAGAAAATATACTTTAAGATGGCATGTGCTGTAGGTATCCTAAGTGTTATTAAATATATGAGATTAAGTGAACAGTAGCAAGCACATAATCCAAAGACTTAATCACATGGTTAGCCTTACCTTTTCCTTATGTAATATTTTTCATTAATCACCAATATATATTTAGCTCTTTCAGTACTAATGTTGCCAAGCAAAGTCTTTATGTCTAGATCTAATGCAAGTATAAAACACCAGTCATTTAGGAGTCTTTGCTTTCTATTAATTCAACTACCAAATATCTGACCACATTTGCACAGGTGAAGTTTTAAAATCTGTACATGAATATCATGATATTGTTTGGAAAGGACTCCTATTTAATGGTTCTCTCTTATTAGTCTCTTACTTAATTAAATCACCCTTTCTATGTTTGTCTTGTGTTACTGAAACAAATATCTTGGATAGTCTGTTTTAAAAGGTGAGAAGTTGGGGTGCTGAGATGATGATTCAGTGAGTAAAATCTCTTGCTATATAAGTGTATTACCTGAGTTTAAATCCAGTACCAGTAAAAAAATCTAAGAGTGGCCAATTTGTCCCTGTAACTTCAGAGCACTCTGGGATAGAGACAGAATGGTCACAAGGGCTTGCTGGCTTTTAGCTTAGTTTCAGGTTCAGGGAGATACTAGATACTCTTTCTCAAGGGAATAAGAAGCAAATGGTAAATGAGGGCATCAGCTATCCTTGTCGGTGCCCCTATGTGGAGTACACCTCCCCATATACTTGAGAAGTTTGCTTTATTCAATATTTGAAGGAGATTTCAGTCCATAATTAAGTGTCACACTTGCTCTGGGAAAGCTTTTTATTGCTGTCAGCGCACTCGGGTGTGAAAAGTGTTCACTCAAGTCATAGAAGCCAGGAAATCAAAGAGAAAGAAGAAAAGAGAAAAGGAAGGTCCCAATATCCCTTCCAGGACACACAGTTAAGTATTACTGACAAAGAGTTTCAATTTAGTTGTTGTCTCTATCAGTTTGGTCTGGGGGAAGGTGTGTGAGAGACTGCCTTTATTGTTGATTGATATTAAGGAAGGCATAGCCCACTGTTGGCAGCACCACTCTTTGGTAAAGCAACCTTGGACTACATAAGAGCGTTAGCTAAACAAGAGCATGATAGTGAGCCACAAATTTCCTATCTGACTTCGCTCAATGATGGTTTGTGACACAGAAGTATATACCAAGTAAAGCCTTTCCTCTCCGAAGCTGTTTTCATCTGTGCCTTATCACAGCAACCGAATGAAACTAGAATACTATGCCTCTCATCTTCTCATCTTCATCTCCACTGATTCACAATGCCAACAAGACCTGGAGCAAGCTTTTAACAATGGACATTCACATTATCCCATTTTCTGTCCCACATATAGTTGTAGGAGATACACAGTAACCACATCATCGTTTATTCATCTAACTAATACATTGAGTTGTAGTCTCTGGCAGAGATATCCTTTTAGATGGGCATTTTCCAAGTGTGTTTTGGCTTTGTCACATGAACACATCTGATGTTTGCATCTTTCTACCAAGATTCTCCTGGAAGCTGTCTGCCTGAATCATCACTCAGATGTGAGCATCTGCTGCGTGGTCCAGCTAAAATTGAAGCTATGACCATTGGGATATTTAAATTGTGAATTTTTCTCATTAAGGAAAAATAAATAAAACTAAAAGTATTTCTTAAAGTATCAGAAAGTGAAGTCTCCTCAGTACTTTTAATATAGCAGGATGTTGACTTTCTAGATTCCATTGTCTGCTGGTCACATGTGTGCTTGTTATTCACCAGCAAAACTCAGCAAACTATCCATGTCCACTGAAAACCGAGTCATGATTCAAGTTTGCCAAACTGTTCTAATTTGTTTTTTCCCACCTGGACTGAATTTTTAGGAACCCTGGAAAGAATTATGATTTAAATTGAAGTTGTGTCTCAATTGTTATCTTAAGCTAAAATTCAACATTAAGCCTATTGCATCTGAATTTTTCATAACCGGAGCCATCAACTGATGACATTTTCCCCCAAAACATGAAAAAAATGTATTCCAACTTGCACTCAGCATACATACATGAAAAATTAAAACTATAAGAAAATTATGTAGGAAAATATTAGAAAATAAAATTGAATTCCACAGAGCAGGGCAAATGGCCATTCACAAAATGTGTGCTAATGATTTTAACTACTACTGATTCCCAGAAGGGCTAATTTTCCTTACTTTCAGGTTGTAGTTTCTTTTAGAAAGATTGCAAAAGATTCTCAAGGAAAGGTTATGTAAGTAATGTATATCTTTGCTTACATGTGTATGAATCTAATATTTATGTAATTGCTGTTTGTTGTTCATTACTTCTATAAAACATTGAAGAAAATGACATAAACATTACGGAAAGTTGTTAAATAAAATATGTCAAGCAAGTACAGGAAAAATTACTTATTAGTCTCTGAAAGTTAATAAGTAATGAAAGCTACCACAATTAACTAATAACAATAATACCACCAAAAGAAATATACAAATTAAGTTTATTTCAGTCATGTAACCTGGAATTAAAAGTTATGAGCAAATCATATTTAGTTGAAAATGTCTGTATAAATAAGGCTTGTGATACATATAAAAAGACAATGTTAAAGAACGTGTTAGTACTCAAAAGAGTCAGACCTGTTCTAAGTGAAGTGGCATTTATAAATGCACAGTTTTTGAATATCTAACAAAAAATATAATTCATATACATGATGAAGAATACATGCATATAATGCATGTCTTATTCTGTTATTATTGCTGCAATGAACAAGGAAGCAGAGAGTAATTAGTGCACACCAAAACTCAGTTACCCTTCTCTACTTACACAGTACAGGATCTTGGGTATGGAATGGTACAACCCACAGTAGATAGGTCTTCCAACATAATTAAACCTAATCATGTTAATTCCCCACAGGTATGATCACAATCCTGTCTCCCAGGTTTTTCTATATTTCCTCAAGTTGAGAATAAGCACTAATCATCACAATAAAGATTTAAGAACTGGTTTGTGTTTTAGATAAAAATCACGTGAAAGGAACTCTTTTCCTTTCAATATGGCCACATATATTTAAAAAATGAAATATGCAAATTATTTAATTTATATACAAGAGAACCTTATAGCTTTGAGAAAATTATCTCCAATTTAAACAATGGGTAGAGCCAGGTATTTAATCAACTCATTTGGCAGATAATCTCTGTTTAATGCAGATGAAAATTCTAGATAACTTATCAAGGTTTTTGAGTTATCAATTAATGTAATGTTAATAAAACAGGTACACAGAAATATTGAGGCTTATACTGTTACCATTGACATTGAAAAATATTCTAGATAAATGTCTCATTTTTTTCTTTTTATGGCAGCATAAATCACCAAAAGGGGGCTTGAATGATGGTTCATATCTATAACTTGAGAGGCTAGGATTAGAGGATTTTCATGAGTGCTAAATAACTAGAGACAAAAGACTGTGACCCTGTCTCCAACTCTCAACCTCTGCTTCCATCCAGAAAATGGACCGTCTATGTCCAAAAAAATGAATATAAACAATTAAAACTTAAAATCATGTTATGTATTCCAATATGGAATTTCCTAACTGACCAGTTTAATATCCTTAGAAAGGCTTGTTCAAATGCAATTGTAATGGCCATTGACGATTAAAATGTAACCTTAGAATGACTTTAGTAGAACATTCCAAACCAGGACTAATTGTCAGAGTAACACACATTACATGGGTTTCAATGCATTCGTTGGTGTCCCTTTTTTTTTAAAGGGTGTCAATGTGTGTATATATGGGAGATATGCCTGTGGGTTAATAGTAGATATGGACATAAATCACACAATCTAAGATTCTTAGAGTCCATTCAAAAGTGCTTGAACCAGCGAAGTGTTGTAACACACTAATGGGCACACATACTCATATCTTTAAGTTGTCCAACAGTTTTTCATATTCAAATCCTATTAAATATGCATTGTCTAATTACTGATGTTGAGCTTGATATGTAGATGCTATTTGCTTTTAATTTCTTTCTTTATATAAAAAAGTGAATCAGGATACTAAATTGGCATTCCTATATCAAGCAAATTAATAAGTGAAAGCACATAGATGCCATTTAAGAAGCAGACAGTGCCTTTTTTTGGACCTACTTCAGTATGAATGTAGAATGAATAGTTTTTTTTTCTTTTATGTTGTCTTTCTAGTATAGAACATCCACTTGAGAATATGTCTATAAAATAAACTGTGTTGCACACTAAAATGTTTATTTTTCCTACTGCTTTTACAGAATGTTTGTGTGCATAAAGCAGTGTGTGCACAGATGTCTGAGCAGGAACACTCACCCATATATGAGCGCATAGAAGTTAGAAGTCAATGTTGGGCATCTTCTCTATACATCTACTTACTCTACACTGAACCTACAGTGTGTAGTGTCTTGATTGGCTATCGAGTCTCTAAGATGTGTCTATTTTTGTCTCATAGTACTAGAGTAGTTGATAGCATATGTCTGGTTGTTCAGTGGGTCCTGGGTATCAAAACTCAAGGACTCAAGCTTGCTTGGTATCACTCTATTCAAAAAGTCATTTCTCCAGGCCCTAATGTCATATCATTCTTAGAAAAAATTTAAAATGTTCTGTCATTACTTGCTGATAAATTAATGTCTCAGAGCATGAATGTCAAAGTTCAGTTTATATATTACAAAGTCTTGATTCTCAAAGTTCAAAGGAAAAAAATAACTAAATGCCTAATAAATAAAATATCAGTTTCATTAAATTTTTTTCTTACATATTTTAAAAGAATTTAGAGTTTCATTAGTTTCCAGTTCACTATCATGACAGTTTGTTTCTATTTTCCAAAAATAAATATAGAATTTCATATTATCAAGGAAAACCATGTATCTTATCAAAATATTGACTGAAATAATCTATAACTACAGTGTTATTGGCTTATGATCTTAGGCATTTTTAAAACTGGAGATTATTTAAATTACCATTGTCACAAATATGTGTTAGATTTGACCATGGTTTCAAGACCTCCATTAAGAATGGGAAAGAACATGTTCTGAGTCCACAGACCAGTGCTGGCTTAAAGCTTCAAGAGACAATGTAGGTGGCTGACCTGAGAATTAATGCTGATGTGCTCTGAACTTTACATGTTTTTAAGCTTCCCATCAAATGTTCCAAAATGTCAAATTCTATTCAATCATCAAGTATAATTAGTCACTCTAATATTAGACATTTCAAAACCCAATAGACCCTTCAGTCTATGATAATGGGACCTAACTTCTTCACATAATCTATTAAAATATATCTTTAGACTTATGGACATATAATAGTTTTTATTCTACCATAAATGTGAAGTACAATGATGTAATTGACACATTCTTTTCAGAAGACAAAAATATTCTGAATAACAACACAATAATAATTGAAGTATTTGTGACAATTTTTACTTTGGTAAAAATGTAGTAATAGAAATTGGAATTTTGTAGTGAACCAAGGGCTTTATTTGCTTAATGTTTAATGATCTCAGTGAAATCACCATATTAATTGTTTGAGTACCCTTGCCACAGCTCTCCGATTCCTAGATTGTCTCCTGTGGATATTATTACTTAAACAGTGACATAGAATATAAAATAGAAAACATCAAAGAAGACGAACATTATTTTCCTAGAAGAATATGTCCCAGTTGACTTGAAAATAATGACACAAGTGAATTTCATTATTTGCTTGAGTTCTATCAATTTTTATAAGTGGCTTTGATCAGTATTTAAAGATAACTCACCTTACCTGATATGCAGTTTCCACCAATTACTGTCTTTACCTATTTCAAGGAGAAAATTGTCTCATATCAATGTCTTATTTTCTCTTAGAGTACATTATTTAAAGGTTATTTTTCCCTCCAAGCAGACATTTTTAAAGGATGAGAATATGGAGAGAGAGAGGTTAGGTGAAGCACTGTGACTGTAGCATGTATGTATGTTACTCTTTCTTCTGGAAAACTCTATTGTTTCTCTTACTAACTCCCTTTGGCATATATTTTAAGTCCTCTATGTTATTTTTCTTTCCTTTAGACTGACTCAGTTTCATTGCTTTTACTCAACACCTTATTCATTCGAGTGTTTTCCTATTTTAATCTGTCCTTGTTCATTAATTTTAAGTTTACGTCTTGCCGAGAATGAACAGACTGCAGAGATGAGTGGTGGTGGTATTAAACCCATTCCTTTCTTCTATCGCTACCTTTAACAAAGTGTCATCTACATTACCATCACTGTCTATCACCTTATTCACTTTGAACACAGAAGAACAAGTATATTATCCATTTTAGTAAAAGAATCAATAGTGAAACACTGGGGGTTTCAAAATCAAATAAAGCCTTCCTTCACACTATGCTAGTGGGCCTACCTTATTTACAAAAATATTATTGAAGCATATCAGTAAAGTTATACTATGTTAAGAGAATGCTTTTTTTCTTATAAATGCTATCATCCCGCAACATTTATAGACTTGACTTCTGGTCACTTAATATCAAATTATCAGTTCTACCCAACAGAGTATGGTAATTTATACCCAGAAAGATAGTGCTTCATGCTGTTTCATGTGTTGATACTAGTTTCCAATATTCAGGTTTGCATGCTTAACTTGAACTACCTATAGAAGATAAGAATCCAGAGAGAGATATTAGGAGGGATATTTTGAAAGAAGTGGGATTTTAGAACATACATACTAGGAAATGGGAAATGAGAATAATCAAAGTGGGGCAACTAAAGTGGGATCTTATAACATTTTCTGTCCTTCCTTCCTTCCTGTTTTCATTGACTGCTTTCTTTGAGATATGTTCTAACTATATGGCTTAGACTGGCCTAGAACTCAGCATTAGACCAGGAGGAGAAACAAAAAGTGGCAAAGGGGGAAGAAGAAGGAAGAGAACAGAATGAGGCAAAGAGAGAGAAAACTCAAAATCAGGTAGGTGGGAAAGTAAGGACAGATCTAGGATGAATGGAGGAAGAGCAGGAATATGCTCAAAATTCATTGCATACAATTCTCAAATTCAGTGTCATTTTTCTATTATTAATTTGATTGTTTGTTTGTTTCAAGACAAGGTTTCTCTGTTGTAGCTCTGGCTGTCCTGGAATTCACTCTGTACCAGCCTGGCCTCCAACTCACAAAGATCTGCCTACCTCCCCATCCACCAAGTGCTGGAATTAAAGTTATGCGCTCACCATGGCTCAGCTCAAATATATTTAAAAGGTAAAATAAAACCTCATTTATGATATGAAATCATTTTATAGTGAGATAAAGGGGTAAATCAAATAGAGGAAGGAGATATTGTAGAAGCATTGGAAGTAAATAAGGAACCTCCAGGACAAAGAGCCTGGGTCTGTAGGAGGGTGTGGGAACACAGCTGTGTGAGACAGAGAACCATAAATGCACTCCAAAGGAGATATTTCACAAAGTTACAGAACTTTTAGCACTAGTCTATTCAGGAATGAAGTAAATCACTGATAACAGTATAAAGTTATTTTCTGTACTGTTACTTTTCATTTATCCAGTAATCAGTCTCATAGATTAAAACAACATTGCTTAAAGTTTTACAAGGGAAGAGTCTTGATTTTGTTTTCACAGCACTATGCACCACATGCACCACATGAGCTATGATGCCGTTTACTGTTTGAGCTGCAAGGACTGTAGAAGGAAGTAATCTAGTTATCTCATGTTATAGACTTAAAAACTGAACTCACATGAAAAGGGCCTGAGCTGAGCTAGAAGGGTAATCTGATTAGATTCCATCAAAATCCATTTCCAAACTGATTCCAGGTATTTCATCTTTTATATAGTCTTGCATAGATTTCTGGGAATCATTTCTCCTCCATTTTTACACATTTTTTTCTCTTGCTAAAGACTGAAGAGTGCTGCTTATGCATTGCACCAATAGTATTCTTGTACCAGAAGTGTACAGATAATTTCACACAATGAGGATTTCTAAAAAGAGGTTATTGTGTACACAGAGAAGACAATGGAACCTTCTAAATCAGAGATGGAAAGTATCTATTAGGTCACATATTCTATTTTTTCCATAATTTATATTTTCTGTTTCCTAGATTATTTTACAGAAAATTTGACTGGTGTGACTTGATAACAGTTTTAGTAAAGACAAGGTGCACATCTCCACACAGTATTTTCTGGAATCCTAACCTATCAATTATTAAATATTGTCATTATATTCCAATTATATCTTGCACTAAACTTGCCTGTTTTTTCCATTACTATTTAAACTTAATTGATCTACCTGCTGGAGTTTCTGCTGTTGTTTACCACCCTGTATTGTAGTGAAAATTGTCTCATTACTCACCTTGTACCTTTGAATGCTGTCAGATCCAAAAGAAAACTCAATTTCTCTAAATCTGAGGCTTAGAAAAAATCCAGAATTCCTCAGGATCCTGTGAAGCCAGTTCCTCTCTCTCAGGGGGGCATTTCCCTGATCAATGGCAGAGGGGACAAATGGCTAGATATGTTGCCTATTAGTATGCTAAAGTGCCTGCTGGTCTCTAGGATATCTCAGTATCACATGTACCTGTTATGAATTTTAGAATACATGCTGGCATCCTGGATGCTGTCACCCCCCACCAAAAAAGCAACTTCCTCCAGCTCAGGAGCTTCTCAATCACCAGCTTATCATTCTCCTAGCCCACAGCCCTACTAGTCCAGCTATCCTCTATCGGTCATCCTTTTTGTCTTTATTTCTCTCCCATTTTCATCTACCTCTCTGCTCTCTTTCTGCTTCTCATATTGTCAAGTCCAAACTGTTGGCCATATTTAGTTTACTACTTTTTGTCTCTGCTCTGGATGTTTCCAGATGCCTCTGCCTGTTCTCTGTCTTATCTACTATAAAACCCTTCCCCTAAACCATACAAAGGAGTGGTATCAGTGTATACAGCTGCCTCTTGTCCTCCTAACACAATCAAGCCTTCAAACTATGTGAAAAAGAAATTAAGGTCCTTTGAGTTTAATTTTAATTTTGAGTTCAAAGGAGCTTGTTTTGATGAGAAAGAATACATTGGAATCTGGTTGACAATGCCTTTTCTAAATGCGTGGATACAGAAGGAAAATGGAGGGAAATGTTCCTCACTTTTCAACCTGTGATTATTGTTTAGGTGACAGAGTTATACTTCGAAGAATTTAACAAACTTGAAACATTATCATTGTGTATCCTCCAAGAAAGACACAAAAGAGTAGCTTTTGTGTTTTTATATCACAAGCCATAGGATCTCATCTGGAAGACTGTGTGCCTATGTCTTCATAGCTATTTACTAAAGCTGGTATAAATGATGTCAGCAAAGGAGGATTGTTTATATTATTTATTTGATGCCTATAATGCCAGCTCCAGGGTGTCTAGTGCCCCTTTATATTATCTATGATTGCCTAGACTCATGTGCACATATCCATTCCCACAAACACTTGTATAGTTAATTTGAAATAAAATAAGCATTTTAATAGCATTGATAGCAAAAGTATATATTGCATTTAACATACATATATGAAACAGAAGGATACAGAAATGTTAGCAATTAAATGATAAAGATGAGGTATTATGAGGTCACTAGTCAAGAAATACTGACTAGGAATAGTGGAACAGTCTGGTAATGCCAGCTACTGAGAGGCTGGGACAGGAGAATAACATCTCAAGCCTGCCTGAATTGCAAAGTTCAAAGCCAGTCTTTACAACATTGTGAGATTCAAAAGAAAAAGTAAAAAGAAGACTAGAGATATAGACAGGTGGTAGAGTGTTTTTCTATATGGCTGAATGCTAGGTTCAATCCCCAGAATTACAAAGAAAAAACAAAGAAAAATTTGGAATTGTATGAATAAATACTGTACATATAGCACATCATGTGATAATTAAAAATACCACGCCAATAAGTATTGTACTTATGAATTCAAAAGTCATTCTCATGATAGTATATCCTGTTTGTGTCTTGGCTTTGTCATAAAAATTTGGTTTGGATGAGGAGTACAGTTTAAAACTGCTTAGTATTTTGTGAGGATCAGTGCCATGATCTCATATTAGATTCCCTCCTGAGTTTTAACTTCAAATTATCATTTTCCATAACTCCTTCCAGAGTTGTGAATAGGTGGAGGGAAGGGCTCTGTCCTTATCCAAACATGTGGCCATTCTGCAGACAGGTAGAGCTCAGCTGGGTCTGGAGTCACCTAATTACATGCAGTAGTTCCCAATAGTAGCCAAGAAATTCTGAAAATTCACAAAGAAATTCTCCCCAATAACTTGACTAAGCACCTTCAAAAATTAAATGTCTTTGAACAATTTCTCCACTTCCTGTTCACATCAGTTTCATAGAAAACATAAAGCAGTAAGCTTATTCACACAGCAAGCTTGATTCTCAGTTTATTCATGACAATAATTTCTTCAATAACAGGAGTTTCAAATAATATATACACAATCCTTCGCAGCTGTGTGAGAAGTAAATAGTTGGTCCTTTTTCTATCCTCCAAGTTTCAATGTGCTTACAAGTTCACCCTTATCAAAGCAGATTATTTTTCAAACAAACTGTCTCTCTTACAACTTTTTCTTGGATTTGTAAAATGTACAGTACACATTTTTCTTGTCTTCTAAACTCCAAAATATTTTAATAAAAATTAGACATAAAGCCATTTTAATACTTGTTCGTATGTGCAGCCCGACTGATTCAAGTTATATACACACCCATGTAACTCCATAGTATTTGTGCTTAAGAAGAAACAGAGAAAATTCAAACAAGAAAAAAAAATAAAATTAAGAAACTATGTTGGAGCCAGCTGATGATTACACATGTGGTAGTAAGTGTGGGCTTGCTTGCTTGTGTGGGCTGAAAGCTTAGATACATGTTTCTAGGTGATAAAAGCCAAAGAAACAAAAATACATGATTCATAGTGTCCAATAGAGGAAAGACAAACAGGGCACTCTGTTGAAGTAAAGCTGTTGTTGATAATTTCCTTTTCTATGGCAGAAAAATTACCCATGATGTTTTTTCTTTGAGAGAAAATATGAATATAAATGTAGATGTGAATATGTATGTGTGTGGTAACAAATGTACAAAAATGTTTGTCATAAAAATGAGTTAGAATATAAAAATAAAGTAGCTACTGTGGATGACAGTTCTTTTTAAAATATCAGAATATGATTACCATATAAGCCAGCAACTCTACTTCAGGAATAGTATGTTCCCCAAAGAAGTGAAAGCATATTCTCAGAGATTTGCACACTGTGTTCCCTCTGAAAAAAGAATGAAGTGCAGAAGTCATCCCTATATCCCTATAGGTGAAAAACACAATAATGGCACTTAATAAAAATATATTAACTAACTGTCAAAAGTGAAGACAATTCTGACACATGCTAATTGCCAGTTACATTGATTGGATTATATCAGTCACAAACAATCAGTTATTGTATGAGATAGCTAGAATACTCTAATTCAGAGAGAGAGACTAGAATGTTAGATTAGAAGCTAGGATGGAGAGGGATAGAGAGTTATTTTCTAAGAAAGAGATTTGGTTCACAGAATGTAAATTCTCCTACAAGTAGATGTGGTGGTTTTACACAATGATGTGAATTTTCTCATTGCACATAGCTATATGCTTTGAGT
>JAMJFZ010003733.1:0-85629 GCA_026225945.1 Cricetomys ansorgei | reverse complement strand
TATAATTATAAATCTATAAAGTTTTTTTTCTTTGGTTTGTTTTATAATTGAAAATATAGAGCCAGGGGAGGCATTTATATGTCCTCTTTCCATATTGCAGAGGTTTGGGCCAATGAGAATTTGGACAAGTAAGGGGAAAAGATTTGTAGCTTTATGGTATTAATTTTAGATTTCCTTTAAGATGTTGTGCAACACAAATCAGACCCAATTCCTCAGCAGGTGTATAGGTATAAGGGCTTGTGTATTTATGATGCCGTCTCAAATTGCAATCATCTCTTTAGCTCATACTTTAATTGCACTGGAAAATTCACTCCTAAATAGAGGCATGAGATGTGCACGTGGATTATGAATTTATGTATGTGGATTATGGTGTTATGCTTTTGAGAGGGAAGAAAGCACAGATGGTTAGGCTCCATAAACTACTTCATTGGTGTATCAAATAAGCCCAGGTACAATTTAGGCAGCTGGAAGGAAACACAAAAAGAAAAGGAGAATAAAAGATTTGCAGATAAAGTCATTGCATTCTGACACCGCAATAGGAAATTAGCTTTTTAACTTTTCTTCCTTTTTACACAATAGGAATAAGCATATCTTCATCTTTCCAATTCTTTCCTAGATGAATTATACTTGAACCAAAGGTCAGCAACTAAGAAGCCAAATAAAATTATTTGTAAGCAGACATAGAGAAAACACAGATGTTCTTCATGTTCACCGAAAATGGGATAACATTTCAAGAACGTGAGGCTCTCGTGTTGTACTAAGAGCTTCCAGTGGCCTGAAATATTTGCTACTGACCTTATATGCTAGAATAGAATCTACTTATTGGAGAGGAAGTTAGGAAGACATTTCCAAATTCATAGCCATGAAGACTTGGAAAATTAAAACCCAGAGTGGTATAAAGGAAGACAAACCAACTAGTGAAGTTGTGATTGAACTTCACTATATATTTGGTTGAAAACAGTGCTGATTACTGGTTAATTGCAATGACCACCATCCAGCACTGTGGGGTTGCAGGCCATTCATGGAATGAGCCTGGACTGAGAAGTAGGCAGTCTTACTGTTGAACTAACGCTCCTAATTCCTTCTGAATCCCTACAGGAAGAGCATCAGTCGGTTCATCTCACTGCGACAATTTTCATACTTTATCATTTGAGAAAATAGAGACTGACTAGTTCCAAAGTAAAGATATCTATTTGAGAATTGGCAGTGGACTGCTGAGTCTAGACAAAGTTCACCTGAAGAATATTTGGCTGAAACTATAACCAAGCATATTGGAACTGCTGGTTGCTTTCATGTCCTACAGAATTAGATAAGTCTGCCTTCATACAAAGAGGCTTTCATGTTCACATGAACTTAACATACTTTCTTTTATATGAAAACATGTGGCAGAGATCAGCATCTATCTGATTCACCTAAGTTTTCCCTATTCTCATCTACAAGTCTCTGGAGATATAAGGAAAAGATG
The DNA here is from genome assembly GCA_026225945.1 of Cricetomys ansorgei. Classification (NCBI taxonomy): domain Eukaryota; kingdom Metazoa; phylum Chordata; class Mammalia; order Rodentia; family Nesomyidae; genus Cricetomys; species Cricetomys ansorgei. The sequence goes on along the minus strand of JAMJFZ010003733.1, from coordinate 84,164 downwards.
GACTTGGCAGAACTGACAGCATGACCAAGTAAACAGAAAACTACCAAATAATGTAATATAGATAAAACATAATTCCAGATATATATTAATGGTAGGGGGGAAGATAAAGCATAAGATTTCAACATACAGTTGCTTTGTCACAGATGGAATCTTTAAAGATGAAAAGCAGACTGGAATAAATAACAGAAAAAAACCAATATTCACAAATAAAGTCATCTGCAAAGACCTTGAGATTAGAATGAGTTTATGTATTTGGAGACATTGGAAGCCCAGGATAGTGAGAATGTGTGAAGGAGAGGAATGTTTACAGTCAATCCTCTTAGAGGTAGAAGCAGAGCTCAACAGACAGCACCGGCTTCTCCAGAGTGTGGAATCTCTGGCTGTTTTTGTTTGCTTTGTTTTGTTTTAATTTGATGGTAGGCATTAAACTCAAGGCCTTTCATTGCTAGGCAAGCTCTCTACCAAGTAGCTGTCTCTAAACTCAACCAGCTCCCATTTAAAATTATGAAATTATAACAATGAGCACCAGAGGTGGGGGCATAAAATAGCCCCATTAAAGGAAGCATAAGAAGTGTGTCGTGAAGTAATTTAAAAGTGTTACTGCATTACAGTATGTGAATAGACAATCAGGGCCAAAGATGGGAAAAAACTAGGAAGGTTAGTGGGAGTCTAAGGAAGTGTAGGTGAAGGAAAATTAAGGTAGTCGCTTTGTAGATGGCAAGAGTTCCCAAGATGACGGGCAGTTCCCAAAATTCTTCTTTTAAAATTAAAATATCATGGATTGTTGGTAGGTAAGCTATCGTTTGTGATAGATTTTATGTCATGGGAGATATTGCTACTTGTGAATAAGATAAATTGGCAGAAAAAAAAGAGTAAGTGTGTTAACATACACAGGTGAAAGGAAAACACGTCCCGGTGCACAAGCATAGGCCTTTGCATCAGATGGGTAAGCTACAGTTCATCAATTCTAACAGGAGGAAAGGCAATACCTATTGATCCCAATGTGGACAGGTTAGTAGATTTGAGGGAAGACAAGTGATGGCCATCTATCAGAATGCTTCTATTTCCTCAATTAAATACTGAGGTCAGAAGCCAATAATGAAGAATGCTGGGTCGTGCTGCGTATTTCCAAAGAGAGGAAAAATCATGAAATAGTCTTCTCACTTAAAGCATGAAAGGGTGAATTTATCTGAGAAATACTGTACTTGGAAAACTGAAGTCCCACTGTTTGTGTGTGCTCACAGTTTAGAGCATGTTAATTATCAGAGTTTAATATTGTCCACTATTTACAACATTCATATCTCCAAGTAGAGCCTCAGAAAATGAAGTTTTATCAGATATAGTTTCAAAGATATTAGAGGAAAACCAACTGTGAGAGTCAATATTAGCAGGAAATCAAGGCATCATAAACTAGCTCTAAATATGATATAAAAAATACATGACAAAAAGTGATTAGCAGATTGTTGGGCTCACTGGCTTAAGCATTAGACATAAAATAAATAACTTTAAAGAGTTAGAATTGGCAAGAGACAAGGCTGACTTAAAATCAAGCTTTAGAGGTGGGGTGACAAGTGTTCAGTAAACCTTATGAAAGTAATTGGTTGGGATTAAGCAAAGGATTATTGCTAGTGGAAAGAAAAAAATGTTAATCCAAACCTTTAAATTATCTCTCAGCCTGGTATGTAGAACAGTATTTGACGTCTATTAAAAGAAAGAAGGAAGGATGAGTTGGACAGGAAGCAGAGGCCATGATGCAGAACTGTGTGGTTTACTTCACAAGCTCCGGAGTTGCTGGGTATAGTGGAAAGAAGGGTGGCTGCCTTAGCATAGAGAATGGTCTTTCCTGTACCTCCAGGTCAGAACTCAGAAAAAGCCACAGGCCATGTAAGAAGACAAAGGCACTCTTCCAAGAGCTACTGGTGCATCATGATCCAGGAATATGTAGATTTCAGGGATGTGAGCATTAAAACATGAAGAAGCATTTTGCAGAAATCTTAAAGTGAATGGGACTTCAGGTCAGAATAGGATTGTATTGGGCTTCCTAAGATAAGTCCGTGTGCTGATGGTTAACCAAGGTTTCTACTTCTGGTAGTCAATGTTATGGACAAGGATGAAAAGAAGAGGAAGTATAGTAGCCATGTTCTCATCACTGCAACTAACTGGCTGGCAAGAACAAGAGATGGTGAATTTATTTAGGTAAAATTTAAGAGAGTACAGTCTATCATAATGGGAAGGACCTAATTCTGCCAGCTCAGCCCCAGGTCCAGAGGATTCTACAACCACTCAGAAAGGAGTCCCCAACTGGATAGGAAGTCTTTAAACAAAGACAGACATTTGTGAGGGGCCTTTCATGTGCAAACCACAACAGAGAGTTAAATCCTGGTCATTGTCATTATATTGTTTATGGTAGCAAAATCATCACTGCTCCCTCACTCTCCAAAGCAGGAGCTTGAGCAACAGTGGAAAAGACTGGTTTTAAAGTAAGAGGAATGTTATCTTACCACCTTTACCAGGGAAGTGCTAAACTTAAAGGGCACAGGTAGGAAAGTTTCTTTATAAGTGATAGTACCCAGTGTCACATAAGTGATAGCACCCACGTTAGGGGTGGTGCTTAGCAGGAATACATGCTCAATGAATAGTCTTTTTCCTTTCTTGTGAGAAATATCCTCAGAAAATTAAGGTGCAAAACAAGGTCTGAGTTAATTCAATCTTCTTAAAGCAACACAATTTAACAGTCTTTCAACACTTAACATAGCAAAAGAATACACTCATTAGTTAGCTTAATAGACACGCGAATTTCTGGGACTTGCAAGAAGAGATGGTAAGGACTGACTTCTTTCTTGTGTTGGATAGTAGAATCCATGATGTTTGTCTATACTTGAACAAAATATATTCACTTTTAGCAACAGGACATGAGAAATGAATCCTCATTTTAAACAAGGCTCAGTTTCACACTCCACAGCTCCACTTTAAAGGATGGTACTGTTTGCTTAGACGATTCTGCTTATCATCTACTTTCTACATCATATGGTCTTCCCAGCTTAGTTCCTGGTACATAAAAATGTCTTCTAGATTCCACAGGCTTTTCAGGAAAGGGAAATTAATATTTTAAATAACAATTGAAACCCCACTCTAAAGTAGCAAAAAATTTGATGTTATGTATACTTCAATACACATCCATACAACTACACATGTGGGTGCATAAGCAAAAACGCTGAACAGTGTTTGTGTCTCATATTTTCCCAAGCACTTAACATGTATTAACTCATGTAAACTTAAAAGCCACACTTGAATTTCTACTAATATTTCTGCTTTACTGAGGGCGCAACTTGCTCAATACTTTATAGTAATTTAGTGGCAGAGCCTGAATTCACACCTACTCATTTTGACCCTGTCGCCAAGTATTTTAATGTCAGGTGTACCACTTTGTAAGTTTCTAGTCGAGTGAAACATCAATTTTCATTTTCTCCTTCCTAAAATCTTGCTGTGAATCCTTAACTGATTGCTCATTTGTCTCTTTGTATTGTTTTATTTCTGCTTTTCCAGCTCAGTATCCCATTGGGCTACTGTCTATGTATTAAAATGAGTGACATTAAGGATTTTTATTATTTGTAGAGAGCTTCTGTCTTTTCATTCATACACACACACACACATACACACACACACACACACAAATACACACAAACAAAAAAAAAACTATAACTCTTCCAATTGCTAAGATTATAGGTATTCTTCCCTCCTAAAATTAGCCGGAGGAGGAGGAGGAGGAGGAGGAGGAGGAGGAGAGGGAGGAGGAGGAAAATTCACATTCATTGCATATTCACTTTGTTATAATTTAGGTAATTTCTCCTTCAGTCTTCACAACAGTTTTGAATATATTTATGTCATTTTTAAAATAAGGAAAATGGAATTTAAGAAACATACACAGTTTTTCCATGAAAAAGGAAGTAGTAGAATCAAGATCTGAACCACAGAGTGGTACCTGCACATCTCATCTGTGCATCCTGCTTTATGTTAATGACAAAAACAACTCCATTTTCCTATGTGCTTGGCTGTAATGTTCCTTCAGTGGTATTGCAAGAAACGAAAAGAAAAACCCTTTTGTGTTGTCTTCGTGGGAGACAGCCATAGCTTTGATACAGTATAAGATGAAAGGGATAGTGCTAGGCACATTACTCTGCATAGGACTAATGCTTATCACTGTGGTCATAAATTACTCATGTGAATGTGCTGCACGTTTCATGAGCACTTCCAAACAGGAGACCTCAGTACTGAGTTATACTAAGAAATGTTGCTGCACCTCAGGCATATATGATACCAGGGGGAAATGAAGAAAAAGCCATATAAAAATGACTACAGCAGCCAAGGACACAAAACAGGCCCCCTGAAAGATATTGACCTTGACATAGCCTGAATCCTGTTCACATTCTTAGCAAGAGGCATGTGGAAAGGTTAGAAACTGATATGAATCTTCAGAGCAATGTGACAAGTGACACTATCCTATATCCATAAAATACCTAACTTCTCATTCCCTAAGACCAATTGGATTCTTTTTTTTTTTTTTTTTTAATGGACAAACCCAGATTCGAGAGAGCAATAGTTTTCTACTCTCAAAGGGAAGTCAAAGTTTAATCAGATATAATATTTTTGTGTGCCAATATGGAAAAGGACGTTAAATTATCTCAGTGAGACTCCTCTGAATACGTGCAGAGAACATTCTTTGGATATTCCAAATGATTTCCTAATGTACGGAGAATGCTTCTGACATGGAGCAGGAGCATGTTTCATGTTAGTGTCTATCATTTCGCTAAGCACAGGGGGCATGCACATTCATTATTTTGACTATTTCTGTCTAGCAGGCAGACATGTTACATACTTTGAAAGAGTTTAAGGACAAATAATTCTCATGATTGGAAGACATAAAGGGCTTCTGTCAGTTCATTTTAATGTACAGTTAGTGTATTGTAATAGAAAAACATTTGAAAATAAATAGATTATAGATGGCAAAGAGACAGAATAAAGGTAGGTATGTGTGGATGTAGAATGGGATTAACCTTTAATCACTGGATAAAACTAAGTGGCCCCAACAGGGGAACTTAACTTAAATATGGAATGTGTGTAAATGTAACGGTAGGAAAATTATTAGAGATTATATAGCACAATATTTAAATTATCTCATCTTCCTTTTAGACAGGCCAGATTAATGTCCTAGGTTTTAATGCATGAAGGAAGGTATTTACAGAACTTTATGTTTCATTGCCCTACATCTAGGCTCCTTTTGTGAGATTTTAAAGATAAGTAGAAAAGTATATGCAAATATCATTAATACATGCATATTAAAATATGTTCTAATTAACATATTCATACATATGTGCACGTATATGCATTTCGGCCTCTAGATCTTGAATGATTATATCTACTAATTCAATTATGAATCAAAGATATTTGAAGATAGATTATACATGTGCTAAATGTGTATAACTTTTTCTGGTCATTATTCCCTAAATAATATAGTACAACAATTATTTAAATAGAGTTGTATTGTACTAAGTATCATAAGTCATGTACGGATAATCCAATGTATTAAAGAGGATGATGTGGATACGATTGTACACAAATACACTGAATTGCAGACTGGGTAGAAATCAGTGTGGTAGGGATCCTTTGTAGGTATGAAAGGAGAATGGTACCTAACTTTGATGTGAGTGTGTGTGTGTGTGTGTGCACATATGTACACATGTATTATGTATATGCATATGTATGTGTGTATATCTGCATCTGTATGTGTAGGTCGGTGGGTAAGAGGATAGGTTGCTAGATACAGTGATGTAATGTCTTGGTATTAACAAAAGGACTTTATATCTGTTTTACATTCAGACAAACATCTATAGATTCCATGTTCATGCAGAGTATAAAGATAAGCTGACTGGAGGTCCCCTATCAGCATTCAGTCTGCATTTGACACCTCAATAAAGTTGTTTTTGTTTTTGTTTTTGTTTTTGTTTTTGTTTTTCTTTTGGCAGAAGCATGAGCTGAGGTTAATGGAGTTTTGGTACCATTATATTATGTATCCAATGATGATTCAAACCCCGATGGAGAGTTTTCTCAGGTTTTGACTGCAGTTCCCACTTATTTATATCTGGCACAAGGGAAAATATAATCAGTTCATGACGATTCATGTCACAGATCAATTTTAAACACCAGGGTGCAATCTGAAGTGATCATCCTTTTATTGTTGTTTCCAAGTTGAGACAGAGGCTGCTTGCCATTAATCTGCCTACAAAATTTGTAGCAATGAGTATGCTCTGAATTAGGTTTCCAGCTTTGCCATTCACTTACTCTATGACCGTGAACATATTCTTAGCCTTAGATGGCTAAGAATTATATGGCCTTCCTTTTTTCTCTTTAAAACGAGTGATGATGATTCATAATTTCTAGGAATGCTTTAGGGATTAAAATATGTGAAGTCTTTGAAAGAGATTTTGACATAGTCTCCAGGAAACCTATTTGCCACAAATGTCCAATATCTGATGCAGAATGTAATTTTCATGCATAAGGATGGCCAAAGTTCATTTATTTTTCCTAAATTAGGGTTTGAATGTCCATTTTGAATGGATAAAAATTGCTGCTTCCCTATTTTAGGTGGTTCCCAATTGGCCTTATTTGGTCAAATATAGTATATCTGATATAAAATCAAGTATACTGTTTCTGAGTTCTCAGAATGAGGTTGACAATGCTGGTAGAGTAGAACCTCAGCCATCATGCCATGTTAGGAAAGGAACTTGGATTCTGAGTTTGTCATTAAGCAGCCCTCAGCACTCCCTCTTGAGTCTTCATTAGGCTGGCTAGCTGTATCCTCTACACTGAAGCATCGATCCCTGCCTTTTCTTGCTTCTCTACTTTATGACCTCCAGACAGCATTACTTCATTCCTCCAGCAATTATTGAACACCTTCTACATGCTAGATGAAGCACTAGATTGAGCTTTACGCAGTACTGAGAGCCTCCTGCCCCACCCCTCCTCACTCCCAGGTGCATTTCCTTGGTTATGTAAAAACCAACACATTAGTCTCTCGGATTCTTGGCAAACAAATTATTTATGAACCTTATTCCATGATCCTGGAACACAGCATCTTCTTGGTAACAGACTGATCCTTATGTCTTCGAAGAAATCTAGTTTGTAATGATCTTACCTGGTAAAATACTCACAGAGCTCTTGGCAGCTGAAGATAGGTGAAGTGGAAGAAATTAGAAACACTACTGAATAATGAGCCCATATCTTACTCCAGTTTACATAAAACCCGGGGTCTTTTCTGTCCTCCTTCCAGAAATCAGTGAGCCCAGGCATCCAGGAGCTGATCACTGACTAATTGGAATGAACCAGCATGAAGAGCATGACCCAGGGACCAAGTTCATGTCACTTTCTCTAAGAGAATAGGGAAGTGGATTCTAGAGACATGCTATTATGTACTGAAATTAAGGGAAACTCAGGTTCAGGATGGTCCTTAATGAGAGCTTTTGTTTATTTTTCATTAGTGATTACTTGCTGTCCCAATTAACAAGAAGCCAAAACATCAGTTGTAGAGAAAAATAAGGGAAAAAAAGAAAAACAGTGCTCTTTTAAAAAGACACTTAAAATCACATAAAGGGAAAACATTTTTAATCATAAAGTCAGAATTATGTTAATGGTAAATATTATGGTTAATATATGCCAATCATTGTTTTCATAGTTTGTAGAAACAGAGATAAGATAAAGTCCAAGCAAAATGCATAGGAATATACGCAAGTCTCAGAACTTAAACCAGAATGAACTATCATTTGTAAAACTTATTCTAATCATTCAAAATATCATACAGCTCTTAAAGTCAAACACCAAACTTGAACTTCCATTTTTTAACTTCTACACTTTTGAATAACAAAATGAATGTGTCCATTACAGTCAGTTCCTGAAACTTTGGAAGCAAAGTTTCTTTGTTTTATGAGAATCAGTCTGTGAATTTGTGATACATTTCTCAAGCTCAGCCTGCTAATGTCTGAAATGAAAACACTGTCTTGGACATCTGTAGGATTCAGTGTACATCAATTCTGTAAGCTTACTAATACATATATCCTTCACCATATGTCTTCTATTAAAACTTTTTTTTTCCCCAACCTTATGAGTAGATGTAAATTGGATAATATATTTACTACTTCCTTCTCTCCCCAGCCAGTCAACTTTCTACAGTAAAATGAAATTTGTTTTTGAGGTAACAACATATAGATATATGAATTGTGATTTTGTTTCAAATTTAATTTAGTGCACATAGTAATTTTTCATATTTATGTGATATACTGTGATATTTGAGATGCATGCTTGCAATATGTGTGCATTCAGCAAGTTCACAGTGATTAGAAAATCTTGGTGTTGAGGGATTTCAAATTTTCTCTTTTCTAGGTTTCTAGATACATAATAAACTGTTATAAACTATGTTCTCCCTACTGTGCTAATAAAACATTGCAAATTGTGTCCCCTAACTACATTTCCATAGCCATTAGTTAATATCTCTTTCTCCTACCTCACCATACTTTCCAGCCTCAAGTGATCAATATTCTGCTGTGTACTTCAAGTTTATTATTATTTTATCATCATCATCATTATTATTTTTTATTATTGAAAGAAATATGTGAGTGTGCGTGCGCATTGAGTGGATATAAGAGGGCAACATTCTGGAGTTGGTTCTCTTTTTCTGCAATAGAATCTGGGTTCAGGCTCATGTCTTCCAGCTTGTACAGCAACAACTTTTACCCACTATTTCATCTTGTCAGCCCTCTGTTCTCTCATTCCAAAAGAAAAAAAAAAATATGCAAGGCAGTGGTGGCACACGCCTTCAATCCAAGTACTAGGAAAACAGAGGCATATGGCTCTCTGTGAGTTCAAGGCTAGCCTGGCCTACAGAGTGAGTTCCAGGGCAGCCAGAGTTACAATAAAGAAATGCTGTCTTGAAGAAACAAGCAAACAAATAAAACAAACAAACAAACAACAAAAAAACAAAACAAAGAAAAACTACTTTTAGCTTCCATGTACATACATGATGACATGTCATATTTGTCTTTCTCTACCTGGCTTATTTTGCTCAACTTATTTTACTTTATTTAATGTTCTCTAATTTCATTAGATGATCCCATATTTTGGCAATTGTGAGTAGTGTTGCAATAAATCTGGAACCACAGTTGTCACTCTTGACACAGTGAATTTTCTCTGCTTATATTTCAAGTAGTGAGATTGCTGGTTAATATGTAGCTCCATTTTTTTCTATAAAGTCTGCACTAATTTACATTCTTCCCACCAACCATGGATAAGAGTATCAATTTCTAAACATCTTTTCCTGCTATTGTTTTCTTGATAATAAGCCAATCTACATGGGATGAAAAGATATCTCACTGTGATTTTGATTTGTATTCCGTGATGATTAGTGGTACTGGGCATGCCTTTACGTTCTTATCCATTTATGCATCTTCTTTTGGGATGTTTCTATTACTTACCCTTTTACATCTCAAATTACTTGTTTTTGATGTTGATTTATTTGTCTTCTGTATTCGTTACGGACATCTTGTCAAATGTATAGTCTAAATATTCTCTCATAGTTTTCTAGTTATCTCTTAACTGTTTACTGCTGTGCAGATATAGTTCTACTCAATTATGGTATATTTTAACCCCTATGCTTTCGAGAGATTTTCTGAAAGGTCTAGGAATAGGTAAATGTTTTAAGGTGGATTTAAAAAAATTGTCTAGTAGTTTTAAATTTTTGTCTTACATTTTGATTTTTGATACATTCTTATTTGATTTGTATATGATGTATATGCATACTATGATAAATAGACATGTAGCTTTATTCTTTTATGAACAAAGAAAATAACAATTCTCCCTACACTATTATATAAATTAAAAGAAGGAGGATCTTTTCTAAGGGGAAAAGACCAACTAAAATGTAAAGAATTACATCTGACTTTTTCAATGGATACTTTAAAAGCTTGAAAAGCCTGTACCAATTCTCCAGGCTTGAAGAGACCACCAATGCCTTCCCAAACTACTATACCCAGTAAAACTTTCAATCACAGTTGATGGAGAAAATAAGACAATACATGATAATACCAAGTTTAACAAATAAGTATCTACAAACCAAGCCATACAGAAGGTACCAGAAGAAAAACTCCAACCTAAAGAGTTTAACAATACCCAAGAAAGCACAAGAAATAAATAATTTCAGACCATCAAATCAAGAGGGGAAACACACACACACACACACACACACACACACACACACACACACACACACAAACATACATACATACTTCAGGGCAACAAAATAGGAAGACTCAACAAAGACTGTACATTAATATCTCTCAGTATCAATGGTCTCACTTCTCCTATAAAAAGACATAGACTAATAGAATTAGTGAGTAAACAGGATACATCCTTCTGCTGCTTTCAAGAAACACACTTTAATCAAGGACAGATATCACCTTATGCATAGATCTATGCATAAAGGGTGGAAAAAGATATTCCAAGCAAATTGACCAAAGAAGCAAGCCATTCTGATATCTGACAAAATAAACTTCAAGTGAAAACTGATCAGCAGAGATAGGGAAAGACACTACATACTCATCAAAAGTAAAATCAACCAAGGGGACATTGTAATTTATAACAACTATAACCAAACACAGCAAAAGACACCATCATTTGGACAAAGTGACAGCCTACAGAATGAGAAAAGATTTCTTATCAACTACACATGTGATAGAGGGCTAATATCCAAAAAATATTTTAAAAAATCTAAATGTTATATATCAAGAAAACAGCACAATTAAAAAACGGGGTACATATCTAAACAGAATCATCAAAAGAAGAAACTCAAATACCTGAGAAACACATAAAAATGTTCAGTATCCTTAGCTATCATGGAAATACAACTCAAAACTCTTTAAGATTTCATCTTATACCTGTCAGAATGGCCGAGATCAATTTAACAAATGACAGCTGATGCTGGCCTGGATGTGAAGTAAAGGGAACACTCATCTCTTGGTTGATTGGAGTACAAAGTTGTATGGCCACTATAAAAATCAGTGTGGCATCCCTCAGGAAGTGGGAATCAATCCACCTCACAGCCCAGGTATACCACTCTTGGGCATATACGCAAAGGCTCCTGCCACAGACGTACTTGCTCAAGCATGTTTACTGCTGTCCTTTTCATAATATCTACAAATTGGAAACAATAAAGATGTCCCTCAACAGAAGAATGGATAAAGAAAATGTGGTACATCTTCACAATATACTTTTACTCAGCTTTAAAAAAAATAAAATCATGAAATTCATAGGTAAATGAGTGGAATTAGAAAAAAAAAAAAAAGTCATCCTGAGTGTTATATCCCAGACCTAGGGAAAAAACGCTTATAGTATTAACACATATTCACATATATGTTAATATTAGATGTTAAGTCAATGACAATCAAGCTACAATCTGCAAAACTACAGAGGTTAAATACAGAGTAAGGGACTAAGGGGAACAGATTGATCTTGGTAGGAATGAAAAATAATATAGGTAGAAATGGATGAATAAGGGAGCTAGAATGAAAGGATCAAGTGGGGAGCAAGAGAGAGGGGGGAGAGGAGAGTGGGAATCCAGGGAAGTGTAGTATTAAAATTTAACATAGTAAAACTTCCTAAAATATATACATATATGAAGGCAATCTAACTGAAATTGCCAAATAACGGGAGAAACAGAGTCTCAACTGGCCATCTTGTCACCAAATGCAACTTCCAGTCCCAGGAGGGAATTACATCTAATCACATTGTTGGCCAAAGGAGGTCCCATGGGAATCCCCAAACTTCGTAGGCTATTGCCAAGGTTTGGGTTGCTTTCTACAAATTAATGGCATACTCCATTGCTTAAGACAGCACGTTCAGAACTCATCGAATATGGAGAAGATTAGGTGGTGTATATATACAGCTTTTGCCTCGACATTCTAGTATCTTTGATACAGGATAGTACTATTTACTCTAACATAAGAGAAATCTAATCACCAACCCATCCACAAAACTTTCAATTGGTAATGGTGACCTGCCTGCAAGAATACTAGTGCAGTGTTGGCAGAAATCTTGTATAAGTAACCAACCAATATCTGATTTGACTTAATGTGGGTCCATGAGATGGGACCCACACCTGATCCTGCTTTGGTAAACTTGAGACTAGAGAGCCCAGGAACCTAGTATGAAACCAAATACTAATGTTCTAAAAACAAATGAAACACAACAGAACAAAAATAACAATAAAATGACTCCTAATGACATTCTGCTATACTCATAGATCAGTACCTTGCTCTGCCATCACCAGTGGAACTTCCTCCTGCAGAAGAGTAACAGAGGCCCACAGGTAGACATCATGCAGAGAATGAGAGACCTTGGAGCATTCAGCCATACAAGGGATATTTCCACCAAATCCCTCCCCTCAGGGACCATATTGAACCCTAGGGAAGAGATAACAGAACAAGTTCAAGAGCCAGAGGAGAAGGAGGAAACCAAGAAAACAAGGCCCTCTAAATCATCATGAGCAAAGCACATATGAACACACAGAGACTGTAGTAGCATGAAAGGATTTTCATGCGTCTGCACCAGGTGTTCTGTGCTTACATGTTTATGGCTTCATGTTTAGTGATTTTATGGGAATCTTGAATACATGAATTGGTGAGTCTCTGTTTCTTGTGTCTTCTTTTGGGATATTCTCCTTACGTTTGTCTATTTTCTTCTTTGTATTAGGTTTTTTTAGAAGGCTGTTTATTTTCTAATGAGAGACAGCAAAGAGTGTATTAAAATGGGAGGAGAGGTGGGGAGAAACTGAGAAGAGTAGCAGGAGGAGAAACTTTAATCAGTATATATGATATAAAAAAAAAAAAACTATTTTCAATAAAAGGGGAAAAAATAATATTGTCCTAATCCATGAGCTGGCACAGCCACTTCTTATGCTGGTCAGTTCAAACAGGATTTCTGTCACTCGTAAATAACATTAGTGAGAAATGTCAAAGCAAAACCAGACAAACAAAAACCTCTTCAGAGATTATACATTAAAGGTTCATCCCTCAACATAAAAGCTAACATCACGAAAACGCAGGGAGCATCATAATGGATGAGGAAAAACTGAAAGCAATCTTTAAAACATTAGGAAGAATAAAGATAAGCCTTTATTTACCACTAATTAAACATATTACTGGGGATCTTGACTAATAAATTTAAGTAAAGAACATTCAAATTAAAACATATGAAGTGAAATTTGTGTTTATTTAGTAGGAGACCCCCCAAAATTTTTTGAACTTAGAGAATTTTGTTAAGTTATTGATAGAAAATCAATATACAAACATCAGTAGCATTTGAAAACACCAGTAGCAGACATTATGAAGGAGAAATCGGGAGGGCAGTGTTATTCACAACAACCCCAACAGCTCAAACTACCTAGGAATAAATTGATTTTTATTTTGTTTCTTGTATAACTGAGAAATGGGCTTAATATCCATTTTGAGAATGAAAGAGACCTAAGGAAGAACAGATTGATTGAGAAATTGGAGAACGAAGCACTCAATAATAGAAATCAGCTTATCCTGATGGAAAAATATGAATGAGGAAAATCATTGGCTGGTCTGGAGCTGAGGATCCAGAAGAAGGTGTGTGACAGAAGATCGTTAAAAAATGTCACCAGTCCTCATGAACATTTTTCAGGCTCTGAATATTCTTGATAATCTTGAAACACTACATAGATGAATTTGGAAGACTAGATAAACTTTTTATCCTAGAAAGGGCTTAATAAACAAATTCTGAGTCTCCTGATACCACATGAGATAATAAGTCTTTTCATTGTTTCTTAGGTACTAATTGACTCCACAATCTTATTGAAAGAGACACACTGCTGCTCAGCTTTTATTTTCAAGCTATACACATATATAGTTCATGGAATTTAATTTCTTATGCTCATAAAATATTTCCAGTTCTTCAGTGACCACCACTACTGCTCCAGCCACCTAGAAACCAGAAAAACCATAACCGCCTTTATCATTTACCTCATGCACCAGATTAAACCCTGACAAACTTGCTCTTAATTCTCTTTTACATCTCAAGTCAATGTCTTCCATGCGTGAACATGGTAACTGTGTTCATTTCTTCCATGCACTAAAAATGGAAAATGGCAACTACAGGATAGGGAACACTACAGTGTGTCCAATAATTCTGTTAAAGAAGTTATGAAGTCGTTTCACTGCAATAGCCACAAAAATATTTTGCAAGCATATTGTGGCAGCAGGTCACCAGCCACGGCATGGGTTGTGTGATTTTCCAGCCCTCTCAATCTGAGATGTCACCATGAATAAGACAAACTTCACAGAGGTGGATACGGGGTCAAATACCCTACAGATTAGGTGTTCTGTGTATCTGTTTCTATAGAAATTCATATTTTCCAGCACTTTCTCATTTATTATTTTATTTGATCCTCTTTGCAACCCTGTGAAGCAAGTAAGGCAAAAGTCATGGCCTCAACTAAAGAGTCAAGTTTAGAAAGATTAAGATAGTTGCCTGAGCCACATACAGCTGCTGTGACAGAGTTCATGAAAGTATTTGGACCTTGGATTTGAGACCTTTCTCGATTAACTGTTAGATGTTCTCTCTGGGCGAGACTCACCAAGGTCAGAGTCATTGCTCAGAGTTTCTTTGGTCTTTGTAATCAGTGACCCCATAGAATTATTTCATCTCTTTCCTGGGGTTGGCTTTTAGTTCCCTCTACTCACAGCAAGGTCAGTTGTAGAGAATTCACACACACACACACACACACACACACACACACACACACACACACACACACTATGACCTTCCTTAAGAACAGTCTTACCTGTACCAAATCCCATTTAATTGCATTGTCTTAGAAGAGTTTATCGAGATTGCAAGTAATTAAAGAATAAGAATAATTAGTTAAGTCTAGGGATGTAGCACAGTGGTATAAAGCTTGTCTGGCATGTAGAAGGCCCTAGGTTTAATACCCAGCATTGATTTTGTTTTAATGAATAATTAGCTTCTGTTTGGAAATAGAGAATATGAGGCTTGGAATATTATCTGAATCATCTATCAGTCATTTTCAACTTTCATAGTTAATCATCTCCACCTTATGACTTTTGGAAGAAAATCTTCAATTCTGGTAGGAAATGGACAATTAAGACCTATTGTCTGATAGTGGATGGCCTCTGTTTAGTCAAAATGACAGTTTTGGTTAAAAAAATAAAGATGCTTTAGTTTCTTCCTTTGAACAGAAACTAAACAAGGTAGTACTTTGTTCTAAAATGATTAATTTGAGAGTAAAATCTCAGTTTGGGAGACAGCAACATCAGCCTGTTTTACCACTTGTTTGTGTTTCTTGGTAACTAATGCAGGAGAGTAAATAAATACTGTAAAAGTGTAAAAAACATTCTTGACTGACCTATGACTAGCAATTTTTTCTGTTCTTCTTATTTCCTATTGTTTTAATTTATTAGAAAATTAGTGCACAGTGAGGATTAATCTACTCTCCGTCAGAAGTCAGGCAGCCAAAAAAGCCATTCTCTGGAATGGTAGGCTACATTCTATGAGGCAATAGGGTTGGCACACTGGGCTTTGAACACTGGGAAACTGCCAGGTTGCTCAGATATCACTTGTCATTAATTTCAAACTATATCAATAGCCTCCTAATAAAATAAGAATGAGACTCTTCTTGAAAAATCACAGTACAGATAAATAATTCTGACTGTTCTGGGACTGTATGCTCTTGGAAAACAAATGATTAGTTAGACACTGACTATTTTAAACAAATAAAATCATGGAAATTCCTGTTTAGAGGAAAAACTTCAAGGTAGAGGCGATATAGATTATTTACTTTTCTTTTCTCTCTTAGAATACTAGATGTAATTACTGGAAGAACTCCAGTATATTAGTCACAAATGATAGTTATTATTTTCTTCTGATAGCCCATAAAAACTAAGCCTTGCCCAGGCTCTCCATATAATGATGTGTACCTAGCCTTACCTGCAGAGGTAATCTTACCTGTGAGACAAGATAGAAAGCACTTTAGATTCAGAATGACTCAGAATATAGAGTTACAATTTCAGCTTTACTTGTTAATCTTATGATAATGAATGACCAAGATATACAATCTCTCAGAGCTCAGTTTCTTTACCTATAATGTGAAACAACAGTGTGCACATTAATATTACATTGTGACCTGATATTGGGAAGTTTTTCACATAGAAGGTAGTGAATAAGGATTTGTGAAATTGGCTAAAATATTATGTGTTATGAATTCTGGCTAAAGAGTATTGAGGAATTTTCCAACTCATAAATGTGCATTCCCCAGACTCTATTTTGTGGACTATGACCTTGTCTTTAGTTGTTAACAGTATTTTTTTCTTAAACACAGATTTCCATACTCAAAGGGGCTTAATGATATCCTATAGAAAGTCTTAAAATACAGATTTGCATACTAAACACATTAAGAAATTAATCCAAGTATTCAGCAAACCTATTTAGTCATAGAACTTATTCTCATAAAATATTTACTAAGTCCTTCTAGAATACATTTTGGAAAGTGCTAGTATGGAATTTGAAAAAGTTAAAAAATTCTTAGAAATGATCTGGCAAAAATCCTGTATGGCTTTGTCTTACAAGGGATAGTATGGTTCATAAAGGTCGATGAACTTGACCAAGATCAAGGCAATTAACTCACGGCAGACTCAAGGCTGTGGCATGGATTGATGCCTTGTAAATTGTAGACCTACTAAAGTTACAGATTAAATCCCTTGACTCACCCTGTATACTCACAAAGCTTCTGTTTGACAGCAGGTCATATCCTTTCCTTTGCAGCTGAGTCTAAGCATACTAATTTTAACATCCTCAGGACCCATGCGGAGAGTTAATAATGTGACCACATTGAGTCAGTAAGCAGAGAATTCTAACTACCAGTTCATCCAACCAGATTCAACTTATTTCAGATTCTCTGGGCAAGTGTTTATTGAGTTCCTTACGTTAAGTAACCCAATAAAAGTTCTAAAACTATGGATGCCCTAATCCTAAAGGAATGAAATGACTGTAATATTTAAGCTCTGAGGAGCCATTAGGAGCTCATTAGAGATCTGTAGCAATCCGATCAGACAAATTTTTTATACGTCTATGGGCAGCATGTACAAAAGTACAAGAATGTATGCCCTATAGTGAAATTCGTGAAGTGTCACATTGTTTGGGCTCACTGATCTTTCTTAAAATAGCATACTCTGCCTCTTTTTCCCCTTGATATTTTCTAGGTTATGTTTCAGTTTCTCAAATAAATTCTAAAACCTTAAGATTATAAATTTTCTATTTCATGCCTTCATATAATGAAGTCTAGGACACATTTGTTTGTTTATATTATGCAGGGTTCAAGTTCGTTGTTGAAATTATAATTTAATGGAGGTTAGCACTGAAAAATTAAGATTCAAGTCAGTTATGGCAATTCAGTGAGATACTAGTTTTATTTTATTTTTTCTTAGTACCAGGTATGTAGCTCAATTTTAGACCAAAGCCAAGGATGTATCAGTGTACAAGAACTTTGGTTTGATTCTCTAACCACTTCCACCCTCACCCCCACAAAAAGAGTGGGAGAGAGAGGAAAAAAATATTTGATAGAGCAAAGAGAAAAGGCACTTACATGAAATCTTGGTCAAATCATGAAAAAAAAAAATTTACTTAAACGCAATGTAACCATTGCCTCTTTTAAAAATTGCTTCATGAAGTCTTGGCATGACTTCCTTTAGCACATTCATTGTTTGGAGTGACAAATAAATTTCAGTTTTGTTTGTTTGTTTATTTGTTTGTTTTGAAGACAGGGTTTCTCTATTGTAACTCTAACTGTCTTGGAACTCACTCTGTAGAACGGGCTGGCCTTGAACTTACAGAGATCTGCCTGTCACTGCCTTCTGAGTGCTGCGGTTAAAGTTGTGAGCCACCACTGTCAGGCTGACATATAAATTTTAGACCTGAATAAATGTCTCATCATTAACCAAGGGATTGGCTTTAGGAGTGTGGCTTTATCTCTTTTTGTTTTAAATAATTTTGCATTTATTTCTCATTAATTCTTTGATAATTTCGCACGTATAGAATGTGATCTGATTATATCAACCCCCATTCACGCTCTAGCTTCTGTCAAGTGCCTCTAGTATGTCCTTCTCTAAACTTTATGTCCTATTCTAAGAGCCCACTAAGATGAAGTAATGCTATCCTTATGTGCATGGGTTAGGACCTTCTAATGGAGCATGGACATTCTGCTAGGGGTATTTCCAAGAAGAAAACTGAATCTCCTAACCCAGCAGCCATCAACTGCCAAACTTCCAAGCTAGGGGTTGTTCTTCCTGAGGCCATGTTTGCTGGTATATTGACTGGGTTCATCTTGTACAAGTCTTCTACAGGCAGCCACAGCCACAGCTACAGGGAGTTCATGAATGCAACGGCACTGATGGGCTCAGAAGACAGCATTCACATGCAAGAGTGTCTATGTATGTGTATGTGTGTGTGTGTGTGTGTGTGTGTTTGGGCATGCATGCACATGATCATGCCATAAGAAATGCGTAGAGAACAAAGACGAACTGTAGGAGTTGATTCTTTCCTTCCACCATTTTTGTTCTGTGGATTCAACTCACATTGCCAGGTTTTGGTGGCAAGTACCTTTACCTGCTGATCAATCTAAATCTAAATCAGAAAGTTATTTGGCTTAATATATTTTAGATATTATTTCCACGATATTAAGTACTGTTTATGTTCAGTATTAGTCTATCTTCATTTTAAAAGTATTCACAGTAAAATTCACTACCTGATCCTCAGCTCAACAAGTAACAAGCATTTTTTTGTCTCATTCTAAGATTTTACTCAATATTTTTCTTTAATATCACTGTGCCCTATGTTAACAAATTAAATATGGTTGGTGACTAGTTCATTGAAATAGCATACAATCCTTTCTTACTTTCAGTGTTCCCCCAAACAATATAATCATTTTTATTCACTACACTTTTGTACTGTATTTTAAAATTTTTCAAGATATTTACTGTACATATGGCTTATGTCATTAAATCACATCTATTTTAAATAATCAAAAATAGTTCAGTGGAGCCTGAAAATATATACCTAACACACCTAAGGTGAATATAAATTGCCAAGTTTCTAAGTTTTCAAGAGGTGTCCTTATGAGATAAGTTTAATTAAGCAAGGCATTCTATTAATCATTTCTAATTACTCATGCAAATCACAGACATTTTGCCCTGTGGTTTAACAGCTTGATTTGATCCCAAATGCAGCTGATGTCTGGGACCCAGTGGGCATTAGAGTGAGAATGTCTTCACTGATCTTGTAAAAATCCTATAATTCTTAAATACCATAGCTGTAAAGTACAAGGGTGCACACTCACATACATTTGGTTGTTTGCGTTTTGTCCAGAAAGCTGCCCAGAAACATGTCTTGTTATCTTCCTAGACACAATTTTTGTTTTCACTCTAAAATTGATGCTGATGAAAAGATGCTATCCTGTGTTTAGCACCATTATTTACATAAGTAATCAGGCATATAGGAGAATACTGAAAGTGTTCAACCTGAGTTCATATTTCTTCTATAAGGTGGTGATTCATAATTTAAATATGAAGCTGAAGAAGGCCATTTCCTCATCTGTAGCTGCTCCAAAACTTTAGTAAAAGTCCATAATGGTAAAAATGGCATATTTATTTACTATGAAATAAATTTCTAATATAGAATGCAAAAATATTGAGAGATAAGAGTAGTCATAGGAGTGATACCATAAAAGATGTCACTCACTAAACACATGAGCTCAAAGATTAACTGGCAATATTCCACACAGGTTTCATTCCATTGTATGGAATTTGTGTGATTTTTCTGTTCTATTCTAAATTGTAAATTTACTTTCTCTGTAACCTTCCTAGATAGAAACATTGAAACTTCCAACAGAGAGATATCTTATTTTATGAAAAAAAATTAGTAGTATTTGCTTCATCTTCAAAAGCACACATGTACTCGTGTGCACACATGAGTGCGTACACACACGCACACACACACACACACACACACACAGAGTCCTTTCTTTAATACATACTACAAGTCTGGGCTAGGCTCTAGATACAACTGCCACGTCTTTCCCTTTACCTGTCCTTTCTTCTCACAATGTTCCTTCTTTAAATCTAAGTCTTGGTGTCCCTTCAGACATTCCTACAGTTGAAAATCTGCTGTCACAAATGTCTTGCTAAATCAATTTTTACTAGGGTATAAGGACAAATACAGTTGAATTTGCATTTGAATAGGGATCACTGCATTATGTTAAGTGAATTAGGCTCTGACCTGAAATTTTAAGGCATCAGCAAATAGATGGCAAGACAACCAGTTCAAAGGAACTGAGCCCTCCTAGAATCAAGAAAACCAGACAAAATGTGTATTCATTCATTTGACTACATGAAATAGGCCTGTGCTCTGGGTACAGACGATCTCAGACTAAATTTAAAGTCAGGAACCATTCTTTCTTTCACGCTGGGAAAATTTAGTTTTATTCCCTATGTGACTTGTGCCCATTCACTGGATCCTTAGCAGGGCAGGGGTAGAGTTGGCACAGAACCAAGACACTCAGGCTCTGGAAGTCAGTTAAGTGTCAAAAGGCACACTCAGTTTATTGCAGGGGGAGAAGCCCCTTTAAACCCTCCACCCAGCCCAGCGTCCCATTGGCTGCCAGACTACAGGCTGCTGCTCCCTGGGCATGTCCAGCAGATCCATCTCTGGGTACATCCACACAGTTCTCAGGCCTTGTTTTGCACAGTGGCATGTCCAGTTTTCTCCTACATCCCTAGCCATGGCTACTATCAGAAGGTATCAAGAAAGGGGATGAAGACACGTCTATGTTGTCTTGTGGGTTGTGTAATCTGATGATTTAATGAATGTGCAGTATTAGACTCTGACATACATATGATTTACATTGTCAATACACTGGAGAAATAAAATAAGTCCTAAGAGGGCTAACTGAATTTTTCCTTCAATCAAGACATTCCTTGTCATTCCTAGGGACTAAACTATAGAATTAGATAGAGAAGTAAGAATGCCAGTTTTCAAATGAGTGACACCTAACAATGATAGGAAATTTCTGACAATAAATAAGTACTTTGAAGTAATGCAATGAATGCCAGCGCAGTACTCTAAATTTGCAACTAGTCTTCCTGCTTTCTCATGCTCTCTTAACTTCCCAATTCATTTCCTTATTGTTGTTGCTGTTTTGGTTTTTTTTTTTTTTTTGACACTTCTTTTACAAGAGTTATTTCAACAGTGGGAGGAGGAAAGAGTGAGGTGGATAAAACAAAGAGAACTCAGCTATGAACATAAGGATTTTAGTTGGATTTTGAAAAGCTACGTATCTAGCTGGAGGTTGGATTCTGAGATTTGATTTCAACCGGCAGTGGTGGTCAAAAAGAAAAGAGATTCTGTCACGTTTAAGTGGGACCTGGAGTTAGGTTGCCCCAAGAGGAAGCACAGAGAGGAAGAGAGAGACCCTGGAGACATACTGTCAGTCAGTTAGGAGGTGGAAAGAAAAGGAGCACAAGGGCACAGGACCAAAGCAGGAAAGAGCTCAATGTCCTTGTTCCACAGAGAGCAAAGAAGAATTGCATTTTTAAAGAAAATTTAAGTATTGGAAGCTATTTTGGGTAAGACAAAGACTGAGGAGTCCGGAGGGTTTTTAGCAAGGTCTTCTTATCATCCTCGCCAAAGTAGTTTTAGAGGTGTGTTAGAATGAAAGCAAGGTATCCGAAATGAAGGACAGAAGTAAGGGTGAGATGGAGGGAACGGGCTCCATTGAGTAAATGGAGAGAAAACAGCTTGGTAGGCTCAATGATACAGTCTCGGTATGACATTATGTGTGGACTTTATGTAGCATGTTTTCACTGTCTCACTTCTCTGTCTAGAGGCTGAAGCTCATGGCCTACCTCCTATTCTCTCAAACCCTGTTGCCTTTCCTACTGCAAGTGCAGCAGGCAATGCAGGACAGTGAGCTGGAGAGGGAAATCAGCACCTTTGATGAATGATGTCCCGGCGCCTCCAGCATGCAGAGTTGTCCCAGTTGTACGCTGAGATCAGGATATGTAATGTGAGCTGACCTCATCAAAAAAGAGGCCAGAATTTAAGTGATAATGGTAGGTAGTAACTAAAGGGGCAACACCGAATAGAAAAAACAAGCAGATCTTTGCTGAAGCCTTCCTGTGGAGACCTTCAACAAGAGGAATCTCTCAGAGATGGGCAGAAACCAGAGACACAGGAGAATTAGAACAGGCATCTCAGCAGAGGAGTGGAATATTAGTTAACTTTCTAATGACAAGTGCTGTGACAAAGTACTCTGCAAAAGCAACTTAAAAGAACAAGGGTTTCTTCTGAGGTGATTTAGTCAATGGCAGGGAAGAGGTGACAGCAACTGGTTCTATGGTGGTGTGTGTGTTGGGGGTGTTGGTGTATCCATGGTAGCAGTATGTGTGTGAGTGTGTGTGGGGAGGGTGTATACCTGGGACACTTCCTTCTTCTTCCAGTGTGTTAGTGGTACAGGAAACAGACAGTAGACACTAAATGGGGCCTGGTTACAAAAGCTCAGGCCCTAGCTCCAGTGATCCACTTATTCTAACAAACTTCCAGCTACCTCCATAAGGTTCCATAGCCTTCAAAAACATCACCATCAGCTGGGGATAAAATGTTAAACACATGGGCTTATGAGGGACATTTCAGATTCAAAGCACAAAATAGGATTCAAACATTCATGTAAATATTCAAATCAATAGCCAAGTCAAGGAGGCGTGAAGAAGGACATTCATGCTCTCTCTCTCTCTCTCTCTTTCTCTCTTCTCTCTATATGCACATATATGAGCATGTATATATTCGTACAAACACATTTAAACATATAGATATATGTTAATGTCTATATTTGTGTATATAGACTAGACTTATTGGAATGCAAGTCATATATCATACAATTTATGTATATACTATGCAAACTTTCATAATTTTTAGTATATTTGTAGAGTTGGACAGCCACCACTGATTTAATTTTGTTTTTAATGAGATGATAGCTCCCAACCTTGAGTAAGAGCTCCAGGGGAATAAAAGGCAGTGAGTGATTATCCATGATTTACAAAACAGTGAACCGTGGGTGACGAGAACTCTGAATCACTGAGAACCCATTGAATTTTTCTGAGATGAATCACAGCTAAAGGGTGACTGAGTCTAGACCATCTTTGCTGCAATTGGGGGATTTTTCTGGGCAGAGCCCTTGCTTACTTGGGAAAGATGATTTCTTTCTCTCTTCCTCTCTTGAAGAAGCAAAATGACTTCATTTTTGCATTATAGAAGGGGAGCGTGAGGCTGACCAAGACAGTGCTAAACACAAAGAAAGTCACAGAGGTGGACTATGGGAGCGGTGATGGGGTTCGGTCTTGGAAAGAAGGGAATTTGTTCCTTCTCTGAGAAAGAACCTGAGGGAAGTGAGATTAGATGAAGCTCTTGGCTGTTTAGAAGTTGTGAAGAGGGTATATTGCCACGAACATGTTGGAAAATAGAGAGACCCAAGGAATGTCTTTCTTTCCCTGTGACTGTTTTCTTCCTCCTCATTGTGATAGCACAAGATGTCCCAGGCTAAAGTGATTGTTGAAGATCTTTGCAAGTTTAGAGGTTTACACCTGGTCAGCACATTTCCGGAGAGTCAAAGCCTAGGGCATGCAGAGTCGTTCTGTCCTGGCCCTTCACACAACCTCCTTTACCTGTGGCGATAACAGCACAGTGAGTAACCAGGACTTAGCTTTTGAACCCTCGACACAGGCTTGGTACCTGGGAGTGCAAAATGTAGATCATATTTTAACAATTTGACACGTAAAACATCGTTCTATATTGACTATGTGTGGCAGTAACAATAGTTTGGGATATATTTGTTTAAGGTGAAGCAATTTCTTATTTGTTTTCATGTTTTGAAAATGTGGCTACTAGTCCAACTTCAGTCTCCCACATATTTATACTGGACAGTGCTGTGTCAACCCCAAGATGATGTATATTTCTCTTTTACAGGTACTTAATTAAATAAATACTTAATTAAATTAAATAATTAATTTAATTTTGAAAATCTAGTGCTGGGTATTTAAAGGCCAACTTTATTTGTGCAAAACATACTTTTTATATCGTATCAAAGAATGTTTTAAAATTTTTCTTACATATATTTATTTTGTATATATGTATGCATGTTTGTATTTATATGGAGAGGGGAAAGTGTGATTGAGTGTGCCATGGCCAGTATGTGGAGGTCAGAGGTCAACTTGTGGGAATTGGTTCTCTCCTTCTACTATTGGGCCACAGGAATGGAATTCACATGGTTAGCCTTGGCACCAAGTGCTTTTGTATATAGCACCGCAGTGCCAGCTGTCAAAAACTGGCTTGTAATAGTGATAAGATTTTATCATTTTTATCAGATAATGCCAAAAGTGACTTCTGAATACTGAGAAGAGAAGAGACTGTGCCAGTGCCTGATCAAAGAGCTCATTGATAATGCTAGCAACTGTATCATGAGGGCCTATCATAGGCTAAGTCTATGCTAGGTGACCTAGGCAAAACAAACAAACAAAAATCCAGAAGAGTTCCCAAGCTGATTTTCTTGATCCTCTCTGAAGCCTATTAGTCAATGTACCAACTGATAGCTCAATTACTACTAATCACATTTGATGCTCTAAGAGGCATAGCCTGTGTTAGATGTGGCTTCGTGTGATAGGTCATGCAATTTAAGGCTCAAAACTTCCAAACTGTTTTTGAGACAAACTCTCTGAGATGAATTGTTAAGGTCACATGATTCATAATCTCAGTTTTTGACTCACATCCATCACCCTTCCCCCTCCTACAATGCTATACCAAGTCAATAATTTTTCCTTCACATAATTGCTTTGCTAGCTCAATGACCTTGAGAGATATAGCTCTCAAATTGAATCTTACTCCTTCCTTATTCTTTCCTTATGTGTTAATGCCAAACTTGTGGGGCTGTCCTAGAGCTAGGAGTGGGTTGAAGCATACCTTGAACCCCAGTTTTCTCATCCTGAGAATAGCAGAAATTCGATTGCTCCCTACTTTCTTAGCCATGGCAAAACCAAGCTGAATTCTAAATATTGCCTGCTTCACAGGCACAAGCCATTAATGTGTCTTGGCTGGTACTTATCTGCACTGTAGCCTAGGCTGAGCCCATTTACTGATTGGATGTCTTCCTCTTTTCCTTGCGGGAATATACCTTATGCAGAAGATGCCCTGCAGGACTTTGACCCTTAGACTTGAGCTCCACCTGCAAATGGGATTACTTCAGTATCCTTGCCTTAAACAATGGTTCCCATCCTTGGGTACCAAAGATCTTCCCCTGCCTTTATCCTACATATGTAACCACCTTTGCTTCAATAAACCAAGATGTTTCACTGACAACGCTCTGGAGAAAGAATCCGAGTCACTCTGGCAGGCTCACAGTTCTCTGATCAAAGACAAGATTGGTACCCAGTAAGAACCACCCAGGCTCCCTGAGGCTTTCTGCTTGGAACCTCTCTACTGCTGCCGCAGGCCAGCAGAGAGCAGAGCTACCTTGCAGATCCAAGAAGCTGCAGTGGGATGTGTTTATTTATTTTACAACACCCCCTCTCCCATCTATCTCTATATCTATCCCTCTATGCTGTCTGCTTTTGTGTATGCTTGATATTAAAACTCACTGTTGCTTGTTTCTGAGTAGCTCAAGTCCACATTCATCAGCTGTTTCTATCTCTCCCTCTTCTCCCAGTGTTTCCATTTTCTCTAATGGGTGCATGTTATATCCTAGTATTTGTGCTCAAATATCTCTAGTTTTCCAGAATTGTAAGAAGAGTATATCTGCAAGGAAAATATGCTGTTTCTTCTAAATAGAAAAGAAATGTGAATTAAACAAAAGACTCACAAACATTTATTTTTCAGAGTTAATCTGAATAATTTAGAATGACTTCCTGGGGAAGTGCAGTTTGTCAACATGTTTAAAAATACATATTGAAGGCTGCTGTAGTCTGTTGGGACTAATGTATTCTCCATATCATGGCATTTTGCCATGTTTAGTTGAATGTCTTAAGAGAAAATGCTGCTGTTGCTTCCTTCATTCATTTGAGAACTATGGGAAAATATATATAGTTTCTTTCTCTCTTTCTTTCTTTCTTTTTTAAGTACTCATTGTTAGATTTGTGTCATATCCCAGACACATCTCAGAGTCTGGATAGGATCGTGACATTGCATATCATAAAACCAATTGTTTTATAAAGCACCTTCATTTACAGTTTATAGTTATATGAATTCAATTGTTTAGTGGTGTTTATCTCATTCAAAAGTGGCAGTTCCTTGGGTTTGTACACAAAGTAGTGAGGTTTTTGTAAATACCTTTAAAAAAAGTATTTTCTAGCCTGTGAGCTGTGAAATATGGGGCTCTCATTAGCTGCACTGAGAGCTCCCTCTTACCACTCCAGCTGTTGACTATTTTGTTTGGAAACTGGTGCTGGCAGTAAACAGAAAAAGACGCTCATTTAGCCAGAGCTTTCCAGGTGAGACTTCCTTTGAGGTTGATTTGAACATTTGCCTATAATGAGGAAAAGCTATGCATTATTCAAATCAGGAAAAAAAAAAAAAAACGCTACAAGAATTTTCCCAAATTGTTCTGTGTTTTGTCAAATAAAATAAATACTACTATTTAGAGGAAAATTCCATTACACTAATTAACTTAAAAAAGCCATTAGCTAACACATTTTTATTTTTTAATGATAGATCCTAGGAAATCCCATCTCTCATTGTTTACAGACACATTATTTTTTTGCATTTGTGAATATTTTACCCATGACCAAGCAAAGCTCTTGCTTCCAATTATAGCCATTATATAATTGTGTTTTAAAATTTTCAAATGTGTCTTGAATTATCATAAAACAGTTGTCTATATTCCATTGACCTCTTGGGACCTTCTTTTGAATGCTATTATTTTCATGTGAAGTGCTTATAGTGAAGAAGGCTTCATTTCCAAAAACAGCAAACCTGGATTCAAACCACAGATGGAAGATATAAGGACTAGGTAGCCTCAGCGGGGCTTAACCTTTCCTAATCGGTCCTTTGTTCTGCAGGCACAAAAGCCCAGGAAATGGACTGATGGAATTATCTTAATCACCTGGGTCATTTAATCATATCTTTACTCAGAAATGGCACGGTTAAGTAAATGAGGGTCTGTGTGTTTAAGTTTATTTTTTCTTCATTGTATTTTCTAATTTTTCTAGCATTAAATATATATTACCTTTTTTGTCAGTGAAATGAAGATTATACAAAAATACATTCAGAATGGGCAAAAAAGAAATGGAGATTTTTGGAGAGCAAAATTTAAATAGATCAATAATGAGGCTGGAGAAATAGCTCACTGGTTAAGCATATGTACTGCTCTTACAGAGCACCCACAGCATTCAGGTCAGGGGGCTCACAATTGCCTTTAACTACAGCTCCAGTGCTTGTGAGCTCAGTGGGAACAAGTACTCACATGCACACACACACAAACACACACACACACACACACACACACACACACACACATACACACACATACACAGAAAGAGACATTAATAAAAATCAATCCTTAAAAAATATTTTAATAAAAGTTTCAAAAATATACTCTTGGACAGGTTTTTCTAATGTGGATCTAGCTAGGGCCTCCTTCTCCTCACCCATCAACTGAAGCCTCTGGATACATACTCTGCCATCAGCTGGCACACGCCTAAGTTTTCCTCTTGCATAGCCAAGAAGTGCAAGAAGCATGTTGCAAGATTTTCAATTTGATTGTCTCACACGAGGGTACCAGTGTTTTCAGACTTCAAACAGCGTGTTACTACACTTTGGCAATAATGCATTAAATACAGATGGGTTTGTTTTTAGCCAAATATGTATCGTACAGCCAACAGCTGTTTAGATATTGCCAACGGTCTGTTTAGTACACAGAGTGTCTGTGAGCTTCTTTTCTGATCAAGAAAATCAAACGGATCTGAGTAATATCCCCACTAGGTTGCTCGGCCCAACTGCAAACCAGGAAACACCAGCACACCGAGAAAGGCTGGCAGTGAGTTTTGGTTATTTGCAAGAATTATAAATGCTAATGTTGGACTTCAGGGATCCAAACTGGGACCCCCAGGGTCCAAACCGGAACGCCACATCCCCACAGAGACTCACAGACGGGATATCGATGCAAATAGCAAGAGGATTTATTCCAGTGCACTGGGACCGTTCTAACATGCAGGATAGAATCGGCCCCAAGGAGCAAATGGTGAAGCTTTTTATACAGTTGTTGGGCATAAACCGAATTGGTACAAGTTGATTGGTCCCCAAATTGTTTTCTCATTTTGATAGATAGGGGCCAGTTAACCTTTAAGTTGATGATAGCAAGGTCACGGGCACCAGGAAATGTACACTTAGGATAAAGTCCCTTGCCTAAGGCTATTAGGCGGTGCCTGTAGCCGCCGCTCATTTTAGGAATGTGGGCTGGGTCACAGTGCTCTTGAATTAAGCCTGACAATAATTGTTTTGTGGTTTCTGGGGTGGGCTAGTTTAGTTCCTGGAACAGGGAGTTCTGGAATGTCCTGTTAAGAGTTTAAGATTAATGATCAGGGCCTGGGGTCTCCAGCCTCACATAAACCCTTTCACTAACACCTAATTTATTATGAATAGGATTAGCATACAACTCTAGGCCGTCCAATGGATAAACCCTTCTTCATATTCTCAGCAATAAGGCGATCTATGGTACTTAGTAGACTGTCATGTTTTCTGTGAAGTTCTGGCATTTTGATGTGTGTTCTGAGACTTAGGAACACAGATCCTTACTGGGTCCACCTCCCCGATGTTCTGAGAGGCCAAGAACATCAAATATAGCATTGCCTCTCCTAGTTGTACATTTGTTCAACTTGATGGTGAAATGCCATCTGAAAAGCCAGATATAATGTCTGAAAATGAACACAAAACAAAACTTAACCCATGGAAATCATGACCAAATATTAACAGACTACAGACCAGTCAAAGTTAATTTGATTCAATTTTGTCAGTGTGTAGGTTCCATTTCCTGACACACTTTTGTAAACATTGCTCTCCCTTGCAGTAAACAACAACAGCAGAAGTCTATGTATTTATAATGTGTGTGGTGGGGTTACTGCCACCAAGTGGTGGTAAAGAAACATAAGCACATTAATGCTGCACTTATTGTTTTAAATCCCCAAATCGTATATTTCTATATGTTAATAAGTAAATATATATATGTATATATATATATGTTAATAAATATGACACTTTCATTGAAATGAATAAATCCCAAATATTTTAATCTATCATCAAAAGTGATACATGTCAAATCAGTTTAAGATTGTAAAGGAGAATTAGCTTTCAGAGTATATGCAGGAATGCTACATAGTTTATGGGACTTCAAGTATTGAGAAGCAGGGAAAGAGAACTTTTAAAAATAAAAAAATAAACAAGCAAAATTGGTTACTAATGTGAATAATTATTACAGATTAGATATCAATTGTCAGTTACTTCAGGCTTAAAGATCTTGCTCTCATTTCTAAAAAATCTCTTTGTCCATTTCCCCTTCCTCCAATACTCATGTAGAAATAGTTCCTATTTGCAGCCTGTCCTCCTCTCAATCTTAACTCACTAGATGATATTAAAAGAAAGTAAAATAACAATAACTGCCAGGCATCACTGCCTTGGCCAGGTTCTTAGTGTCCTAGTCAAAGAACTGAAGAAAACACAGATTTCAAAAGGGCAGGAAACATTATTTAAATCAAAGCAACAGGTCACCTGAGATGCAATGCCTGTGACTATCAGCCTCCTTGAGTTAGTGTGCTTCAGAGCCTCCAGTTATTATCAAGTCCCTTTCTTGATGGGGCTATGACAAAAAGGAACTGATAACTAAGAGGCATAATATCTGTTATGAATGACAGGCTTTGGTTATGTGAGCCTTTTTCCTTTTTCTTGACTGTACATGTCCCTTTCCCAGAATGTATCTGGTCTTAGTCATAAGCATATCCAATTATACATTAGGCATGGGATGGTAAATAGAATGTTCACTAAAAATTTACTATTTCCTTTTGTGTAAATGTACCCAATGCCATTTCAGGCAGTATTTGCCCCTACCTCCCAGATATGCCCTAGAGATCACAAAGGGAAATTCTAGATCAGTAATTCTCAACCTGCTGCTCAAGACTCCTTTGAGGATCAAATGACCCTTTCACAGGGGTTGCCTACAACCATCTTGTATATCAAATATTTACGTTACCATTCATAACAGTAGCAAAATTATAATTATGAAGTAGCAAAGAAAATAAATTTATGATTGGGGCCACCATAACATGAGAAACTTTGTTAAAAGTTCACAGTATTAGAAAGGTTGAGAACCACTGTTCTAGATGGCTGCTATGTGGAGGAGAATCATATTCTATTGTTTAAAATGGGTACCCACACAGTTGGCTGCAGTGGTGCTCCAGAAAAGTTTGCTTGGTTGATTGTCAGAGGAATATGTGGATATTCCATGCCAAGAAAAGCCCCAGGTTGCTAATTTCTTTTGAGGATTATCTGTCTCAGAGGTACAATAAAGACTCTGAAAACATTCATATAAGTAACAGTATACAAATTGAATAGGTTATATTTAGGAATATATATAATGTTTCTATTATACAGATATGCATGCAATAACAGTGAAAAAAGAGGTCATGAAGGGAGAAATGTTGTAATTATATGATAATTTCAAAAATAAAATTTAAAACAAATTAGAAAATAATGAAAAAAAATATGTTGAAATCTTTCAAAATGGAGTGTAGAACACCATAAGAAACAACTTCTTTAGGATTGAAGTTGCTGCCTACAGTGTGAATTCTGGTCACTTCCAGTCTTTCTTTTACCTTGCTTCTAGAATAACTAGCCTATTATGTTGATCCTCAAGAGTCAAGTGACCTGTAAATCTCCCAGTTCCTTCATTCCTTGTTCTCATGCAACTCTGTTACGTCTCCAAATTTCGTAGCTCATATTTACAAGCTCCCACTTCCCCTACCTATATGGAAACTGTGGGTCAGGACTGTTTGAACAGATCCTTCCCAAACCATCATTCCTAAGACTCTCATAAATTCCTTTGATTTTTTGAGTTCAATTTGGTTGACAAGACCATTGAAGGACTCCAGTCATCATATTCTAAGAGCCTGAAAACTTATGTTTTATTATCACCATGATAAATCCACCAAAAGATACATTTCTGGCATTTCTTCTTCTTAATCACTTGTAGCTGTGGAGTGTGGCTACACCATGCTCCCCAAGCACAAGATGCTTTCATTAGTTTTGGCTGAATGATACCATTGTCAGAATTATTTATAATGACCTCATATTTTACCAGGCTAATTGTCTCAGGTCATTACTTCTTTGCCCCTGCCACTGGGCATTTTAGAATCTCTTCTCTCCTTGCAGTCTCCTTCTACCGCTCTGTAGCTAGAGAAGATTGTTTTTCTTTCCACACCAATAGCTTGTCAATGAAATGACTCATTTCCACACATAGGACAAAGCAATCTTTCTAGAAGGCCTCAGAATTGGGGAGGTGAGTTTCAGAAGAGAAGGGAGCAAGGGAAAAATAAACAAAAAAAACCCAAATCATGCAAAGCTTTCTAGAAAATATACCTTTCCATCTCTCTGATTAATGGTGTTTTTCTTCTATAGAAGGCAAAATATTTTGTAGTTTGAACAAGGACTTCTTACATAGTTTTAGGAAACATTCTCAAGTTGGATGTATGTTACAGTTCAGCACATGCTACAGTAAACACTTAAAATCTCCCAGTGGAAGGAAAAGGATGGGCTTGTGAAATCACTAATTAGACCCTTCCCCCTCCTAAGTTTTCTTCATCCCCTCCCCTGTCTGCTTTGAACATCCTCGTGGGGATCATATCAAGACAGCACTCCTGAGCTGTGTGTGAAGCAAATTCATAAATCCGGAGTTGTGGTTTACTGGAGGGGCTCCAGTGTAAACAGAAAGGAGAGGCTGAGACAGAAGCCCAGAAGGCAGGGCTCTTCCTGACTGCAATCAACAGACAGATTTCTCTAAGGAACATGGAAAGGGTGAAGCAGCAAACACACACACACACACACACACACACACACACACACACAATCGTTTCCCTTTTACAACCGATATTGAAAACTTGAATTAAAAAAAAGGAATTAATGAGAAAGCTAATAAATTTCCAAATCTTCTTCCCCCACATAAAGGCAAGGTTAGCAAAGGCAATTTGCATGTAAATCAACATTTACCTGACACGTGCACTTTTAACGGCTTGAATAAACTGTGACACAGAAAAGATGAAAGACATAGAACATGTAGAAAAATCTTTAAAAGGTAATTGGCAGACACTCGCTATAAATATTTATAAGCAAAGAAATGTCCTTCCTGCTTTCCTGCCACTGTGATTCCTGCTTCATCTCTGTCGTCCTTCCCTTTCTCATTAGCTAAGCTTCTCTTTTATGCTAAGGCTCAGACCACATCCTGATGGCAAAGGAGGAAAGAGGAAGGCGCCTTAGCAAAGATTTCTTTTTTTCTTTCATAAGCTGCTTTTTGAAGCTGAAGAAAGTCTGAGACACAGCTGACTGCCCAGAAGGTTGGAAAGTAGAGAGGAACATAAATTAAAAGATGAGTGAACATCAGATTGTCTTCCTTGCTTTCTCACCATCTTTTAAATTAGATTCATGTCTCTGTTGCTGCTCCTGTGATGCTAATGCGCACTGTCCCTGCGCCCTGTGGAGGGACTGTACTGTGGAGGGGGAATCCGGCATTTGACCAAAGGCTTGGAGGACTAATGGTCTTTACTACATTTGAAGTGAGAGAGAAAGCAAAGCTTAGAATAATCCCGTTGCCTCCTGCTGTGGAAGGGATCTCTCTGGTAGGCATAAAGGATATTACCCAAGCAAGACCTTCTATGGCCCACTGAAGGACAAGTCCCACCCAAATCTGGCCTGCTCTTGCAATGTAACCTTTCAAAACACAGTTTTGTCTCTGGATTTGACCTTTATATCTTGTCTTCCCCCGGCCTCAACTATCCTTCAACTAACTTTTAGTATTACCTTCTTTGTCAATAGTAACCTGTCCCTTTTGTTTTCAAAAATTCACTTTTTAAATTACATTTATTATATATATATTTTAAAAGACCTGTTTCAAATCTTTCCTCACCTCATTTATTGATTCTTTTTCACCAGCTAAAACTGGAAGAAAGTCCCCGTGAATAAGAATCTCATCTTCCTACCAACACAAATGTCCCATCCTTTTTCTCTTATCAATCCACAAAAAAAAAAAAAAAAACAGATTTAAATCAAGCACATTTACTCTCTGTAATGATTAACATTCCTTCTTTAAAATTTGAGAGGTTTCTATGTCCAAGTCAGATATTGGTACATAACTGTAATGCCATCACCCAACCCTCGGGGAGGCTGAAACAGAAAGATTATAGATTGCAAATTTGAGCTCCATGGAGAGACAAGAAGAGGGGAGGAAGAGGAGAAAAGGGGAAGGAAGAGGAGATAAATGAGAGAAGAATTGATTCTAACAACAACCTTTTTAAAAACTTTTTTTCTCTTTCTCTTGTTGGTTGGTTGATTGGTTGGTTGTAGTCAGAGTCTCAGTATATATATCCATCCTAGTCTGGTCTCAAACTGATGAGAGCCCCAACCTCCTGAATCCTGGGATTATAGGCAAAACCTCCTATCACTTTTCTAAAAGGCCATGAAAACTGAAATATATTGTGAATGATCTTTTTGAGGCATCTCTGGAGATCCCTGGAAGATTCCTGAAGTATAGAAATAAGCTGAAAATCCCTGGATTTTGTAGTTATAGCAGAATAGGCTTAAGCTAATCAAGGCATACATTTCATTCTGCTCTTGTTATAATAAAGGGCCAATTATGTAAATAATCTTAACTTACTGATTTGATCCAACACAGTGTCTTCTACTTCCAAAGCAGACTGCAAAGCTTCTTAGAACTGGTCAGCTGCCATTTTTGTAATTAAATCATACTGTTCATGTCAGAATGGCCCCTATCTGGTCTACACAAATCTCAAAGGACCTGTGTTGATCTCATTTGGAAAAACAACCTATACTTCATCTCAGTGTGTTTTAATGAGGTATTTACAAGAGACTCATTCCTCATACCCAGGCAAAAGTACACATTGAAGATAGTCCATTTCAGTTGCTGTCTCTGTGTTTACCTTTAATATCTCTATAAGGATTAAAATCAACATTCCTGATTAAACGTTAACTTATTTTACTGTGGGTGTATGAGACATCCCCATTAGGGTCTGTATGTGATCAGTACTTAATGTGGAAATTACTTTAAAAAAAATGACAAGGAGACAGAATAACTTATTTCAACATTCCTGCAGGTCTCACCTTCTGGAAAGCTTATTACTGAATCAAGAATGTAAAATTATATGTTCAAAATTCTAAGCTGCCAAAAATACAGGGCTACACTTTGGAATACTAAAAGATTTTTACTTACTTTGTAAAATGTTGCATAATTTATAAAATGTAAATTAAAGTCCTATTGAAAGTGGCATTGTACAGGGATGCTATCAAGTAACTCTTAATAGATTTTCTACCGCTCCGCTGTGTCACTGGACACTTGAACAATAAGAAATGTCAGCAGCTGCTGAATCTTTACTTTTTCCACAAACTTTAATTTGTTTCTTTTGTGTTTCTTTTAAAGCCATGGTTTGTGGAAGGCTGGTTCTATTTGGTTTGGCTATGGGTTCCTTGACTCAGGTGATGGGAAAGCAGGCCAATTAACAAGCCTCATTCAACAAGCCAACCACATTTGCCTAGTCTTTCAACACGTAACCCTCTGCAGCCTTTCTTTCTGTCCTTTTCCATTGTCATTCTGACCTTGTCTGTTTTAGAATGCCATTGTGACCTGTCAACGGGACTACTGTCATTGCACCTTAGATTCTAGATTCTCTGAATCTAGTCTTTTCTCAGTCTATGTATTGTTCACACTTTATACTGGAAACCTCAAAACTAATATGATCACTTTATGTTTGTTTTCTTAAAGCCTTCTGAAGTAACTCTCTTTATCCTAGGGCTCCAACCCCTACTGTTAATATAGATCATGCAGGGGCACGCGGGAATACACACACACACACACACACACACACACACACTCGCCCATTCACTCACTTTTACGTGCACCTCCTTATTTATCTAATCAATGATTAATATTCCCAGCAAGAGGCAGTCTCTTTCTCTATCCCTTGGGTCTGTGTTGCCGTGAAGAAAGCTCTGGCCAAGAGAAAGTAATAGAAAGGTGGCAGATTTCTGATCCTCGCCATCAGGAGTCTTGGTTTTGTTTCCATCACCTTAGATTTCTTCCCTGAGAAGTCCATAAAAAAAAGCCTAATTGACCACTTGAAACATGGAGACCATGCAGGATAGAGTCAGGCTTCCTCAGCTGACCAACCAGCATCTAGAGCACCTACTGCATTACATGGTATAAACTATATTCTGTGCTTACCCTACTTTTAAAGATAAAGAAAGCAAGATTTAAGTCACAAACAACTAGCCCAAGGTAGATGTCAAATATTAAATACTGGAGAGAGAATTCTAAACATTCTCTATTTTAGTTGTATTTACCTATACCTGGATCATGCCCCTGAACTTTGAATTTCCCCACATGGTTTAATCTCTACTCAGTAAAACATATCTGTTGGTGAGACATGACCATCAACATGGCCCCTCCAGAGCAGGCCTCAGAGATCATATTAATGGCAGGAATCTTTCCCTGAATTTACAGATTAAACTCTATGTCTTCCGCATATCCTTTGAATTCCTCACAAATTGGTAAGAATAGCTTTCAGTTAACAGGCAGTAACATTTGGAGGGTTTAATACATTTCTGTATCAATATTTTATAGAAGATTATGGGTTTAAGAGTAATATAATGGTATTAATTCCTTTAGTCATGTAACCAAGAATATAATTTTTAAAGAAAATATGATAAATCAAGTATTCCTATCCTGTCAGTCTTAAAACTTAGTGCAGAATTTTATATAATCCGTATGCAGTCACTTCTCAGTAATTTGACCTGATTCGCCAAGCTGCCAAAATATTTTTTTGAATCTTTTAAGATGGTTTTCCCTTCTGGTTCTGTGTCATCTCTGAATATCATTCCATTTCCTGTATATTATAAAACATTAGTCAGACTAACCATAATATGGACAACATATGAAGCCTGGCGCCTCTACTCTTAGGAGAATCCTTCATTTGATATTGCAATACTTTGTTGTCATTTATGAGGTTTACACTTGAGAGAAACCCAATGAAATTACAAAATTTTGTCAACACAAATTGGATTCTATGTGCTTCTTTTCTTCTTTTATTTTAAGAAAACAGTGTGGGGCAGGCAGGGAGGTGGAGTGAATCTGGGATGAACTGGGAGGAGGTGTCTATGATGAAAATACATTGTATACAATTATCAAATAATAAAATATATCTTAATCACAAAGCATCTTATAGTGATTTAAGCAAACGTAAGCCAGTTACAGTTTTGTGTTAGGGTTCAACCATAGCCCTCCTTTGGAATATGTGACCTGGGAGTTCCTAGGTAACAAAATTGAAGAAGTATCAAAGGGATGTGCTGTGGGACATTAAAAAAAATAGCTCCAAGGCACACATTACTAATTGTTCTTATTTTCTGCTTAAAGCATGTTTCTGTCTTATCAAGTTTGTTCGCGGACTAAAGTTTTCAAGTGAATAGCTTTATTTTAGATTTAAATTCTCATTAGCAAATAGCTTTCTAGAACACATGTTATGAAGACAAGCAAAAGTAGTCTGGTGTGGAAACGAAGAGATGATGGAATTTAATAATTGTCTATAACAAGAGTGATTTCATTAGTGTCTCATGTTTGTATGGCCCTCATAAACACAAATCCTTTCTAGAGCATATACATATGCAGAACATTCACAAATACTTTATTTAGGCTTACACATTTTAAGACCACCCCTCATCTATAAGTATTCACCATGAATCCTAAATCTTTTCTTTCTTCAATTTTTCTGCTATGCTTTTAAAGCTTGATAAGCCTCTGTCTGGTTTAAAGCCAATTTGTTTGTTTTCTCAAAAGTTTTAGTTTCATCTGTCCTGGGTGACACAAGTAATAAGATCAGCTTTCATTTGGTTAGATTTATTATGTGGCAGGGATTTTATATTGCTTGCTCTCAGCTAATTCTCCGGAAGCCTGTGGGGGTGAGGTTTGAGACTCAGAAAGGTAGGCACATTTTCCCAGAGCAGACACCATACAAATCTCAAGGCTGGTTTCAACTCAGTTATAGCTCAGTTCACACTGCAGACTACTCCAGAAGGAGTATATAGGTGGATTTTTTCACATAAAATTTCCTTTCCGGTTGAGCAAATAATATCCAGCAAACAGAAGTCACTCTGATCAAGGCTTGACCAGAAAACAAACATTTTCTTCCAAGTAATATTTCCAACATGGATATTTCCAACTCCCACAGCACTTCCTTTTTTTCTAGCAAATGCCTTTCTTTTAGGTCTGTAACTTGCTCAGATACAAAAGGCACAAACCATGTTTTCTATTTTTTCTTCTCCAAATCCCTTCTGAAGTTATTCTACACATCCCCTGCTCATTCTACTGACCCAAAGTACTAGATTATCCTATCTCTACTAGGCAGAATGGAGATCAAGACTGAAAATCCGATCTGACTGTCCTGCTTAAAAACCCTTTCTCATACCTCTGCATTGATCCTAGCATTTCATCTGTGATTTTAACCACTTGACAGTAATAGAAAAGACCCTATGGGTCTTCATCTTTGTTACCTTTTCTTCTTAACCACATCCTTCCTTCAAAGTAAGCTTCAGGGGATGAGTGAATCTGCTACCCTATACCTCAAAGTAACTCTATGCACACTTTTATAGCAAAGAAAATAATGCTGCCAAGATCCTACTTCCAGGCAGAAGTAGCTCGGGGACTGAACTCAGCAGATGGACTCTACCTGGAAACTACAGCTGTATCAACCTGCTGGCAGGAGCCACGGAGCACTAGCGCCTGACTGAGACTGATGTCTAAGTGATAGTCCATATCAGAAACTCTGAATGCAAACCAGGAAGTTCTTTGTTCAAGAACCCAACACATTTTGTCAGGGTTTCTCAGGCCTATAGCAGTTTCTTTCCTCTGCCAAATGATGCTTTCCCCTCATTTCCTTTTCCTAACATTGGTAAACACTGTAATGGCTCTGTTAGTGTACAGGCTCAGGCTCTCTGGTACCCCATATTACTCTTTTTCCAGAGGGTGGCGGTAGACTTACTGTCATAAGACACATAGAAGACACAAGCAAAGAAAGGGGCAGACATGTAGATGGTTAGACATTGTCAGAGTACATCATTTTGTTGATTATGGAAGAAAATATTTCTCAGAATGCCCCCAGAAAAACTATGTATTCATTCCATAGATTGCATGGGTAGTACCAAGATGTAAAAGAGTTTTTGGAACTGTTTTAATTGACACCTATTAAATTGGATAAGCGAGTAGATTTCATTTTGACATGTTGTGTATAATATGATGCATTTCCATCATATTTCCCTCTTCTGACCCTCTGTTATTTCTTCCCTCTCTCACTGCTCTTCTTGCTCTTCTTTCTGGGTGATTCACTTAGTAATGGACAATAGACCATGTTTCTGAGAAGGATTT
Source organism: Cricetomys ansorgei (assembly GCA_026225945.1). NCBI lineage: Eukaryota > Metazoa > Chordata > Mammalia > Rodentia > Nesomyidae > Cricetomys > Cricetomys ansorgei. The sequence continues at coordinate 45,307 of JAMJFZ010003733.1, read as the reverse complement.
GTGAAGGATAAATATTCAGAATTTTACTTGTTATAATATTTTTTAACAAAGTAAATTTTCTGGTACATTACATTTACTTAAAACAACTTCAATTTCTTTTTAAATTAGAGTATGGTTTCAACACTTGTAAAATAAAACCATTATTCTCAAATGAATCCATTACAATCAAAAAAAAGGGAAATTTTGATTTATAAAAATAAAATCCCCTTTATGTTACAGAAAATTTCCAACATGCAACAGAAACAGAATATCACAATACATTATCATGTACTTCTTAGATAATGCTTGCTGCTTGAATATCCTTCTGATGCCATTTTTATTTTGGAGATACACTTAAACAAATTATTATCTAAAAACCATTGCTGGGTAGTGTGGCACACGCCTTTAATCCCTGCATGTGGGAGGGACAGGCAGATCTCTATAAGTTCCTGGCCAGTCTAGTGTGCATAATTAATTCCAACACAGCCAGGGCTATGAGGAGAGACCTTGCCTCATAAAATAAACAAAGTTCATCAACACAAACCCCAGTCAACATAAAATTTTATTTAAAAAGTATTTTTAAATGTGTATCAGACACTGTGAACAATGTCATTATGATATAACTAGTATAATTAAAATAATCCTGTAATAGCAGACATTGCTTAATGTTTGTTAATTATTCCCCCTTTCTCAATTTTTTACATTTCTTTTTTAAAAAAATTATTATATATATTTTTTATTTGAGTGTTTTGCCTGCATATACGCCTGTATATCACATACTTTTCTGGTGCCTACATAGTCCAGAAGAGAGTGTCAGATCCACTGGAACTGGAATTACAGACAGTTGTGAATCACCTTGTGGGTGCTGGGAATCAAACCTGGGTCCTATGGAAGAACAACCAGTGTTCTTAACCACTGAGCCAACCCTCCTGCCTCAATTTTCCTTTTTTAATATCGCACCATATGAATCAGATCCAGAGAAGGTTCACATATTATATTTAGTTGATTTCTTTGGAGTCTTTTGTTCATTTATAAGAGTTCCACTTACAACTTTACATCTCATTTATTTGCTGAAGAAACTGTGTCTCTTGTCTTATTAAAAGTTTTGCACTTCAGGTATGATTGCACTTTTTAAATTGTGTCTTCTGGTGTTCCAGAAATGTTGGGGGAGAGTATGTTAAACACTATACAGAAGGTTATAGCTAGTAGATTAATGATATTCAGGATTAATTTGCTTCATTTGTTAGGTTTATTTGGGTTTTATGTTTGTTTATAAGAATACTTCCAGACTGTGGTTTTTGTTTTGTTTTGTTTTTTTTTAAATATGGCATATGGGTTGGGGTGTCCTACTGTGGATGAGTAAGACTGATCAATGAGTTCAGTTGCTGTCAACTTTATCCATCCATTTCAATGTCTCCCCAAACAGTCAAAGAGTTTTACCCTAGGAACTCCTTCCCTTTATCCATAGATCTCCTGTACCATTTCTGGGGATCTCCAGAGGGTTAAGAACCTCCCATTGAAATGGCTCTACAGAATCCTATAAGTAATTGTGGCACTGTGATTCCCAAGGAAAGCACATACACTGTTGAACTCAATCCTGTCAGATTTTCTCTAAATTGTCTGAAGCATATTATACAATCCTGTCTGTAAATATCCTATTTCCTGTATTTTTGTCCATCTTTTATTATCTATTTTCTCCTCTGAGTATGTGCAATGAAATACATATTTATTACATTTTGCTGCTTCCTTTGGGCTTCTTCTCCATCTACCTTTCAGTGTCATGTTATTATGTAAAACAGAACAAAAGAGGACAAAAGAAACAGAATCTGTTTAGTGCTGTCCATATGTGCATGGGCATGGAATAGTCCACGGGGCAACCTATCAATAGCCACACAAAACCTTCTCCCACTGAAGCTAACAACTAATAATATTTTCCTAGTTAGGGGTAGAGAACTCCTGAGTTCCTCCTCAGTCTGTACTGGAATTTCTTCTACATTTATCTTCTTCCGGTCTTGGGCAGGTCACCATACCTTCTGTGAATTCACAGTGTAATGGCCATGTCCGGTCCATAAGACAGCATTTTGCAGCACTCCTCCCCATCATCCCATCTTAAATTCTTTCTGCCTCATTTTCCGTGATGTTTCCATGATGTTTCCTGATCTCCCTTTCTCTCTCTCTTTCTTCCCCCCTTCTTTCTCTGTCTCTCTCTTTCTCTCTCCATGTATATACAGGTGTTGTTCCACCTGGGGATGAGCACACATAGTAACTTGTTTGCAGCAAATTGACCAGTTCTCCCTGGCCCCATAGGAAGTTTGAAGAGGGACAATTGAGATTCCACAGTTGTTAAGAGTATTTGCTTGCAAACCTGACAACTTAAGTTCAATACTCAGAACTCATGTGGTGGAAAGAAGGAATCCACTATAGTAGTTCTCTAACCTCCACCTCTGTGCTGTGGCATTTACATACACACACTGTATCTATATATGCATATATATATATAGATAGATATAGATAGATATAGTATACATACATATACATATGTATGTATAAGATTCATGGCAGACATGGCTATCTCTTTCAATGGTAACAAGGAGACAGAGTGAACTGAAAATGCTTTCTGTGTCTCAGGCCATCACTAGTCCAGGAAGCTTTCTCACAGGAAGCCATTGATGACTTCTTTCTCTCTCAAGGGATTGATTCATAAGCCTGTTTATTATTCTCATTTCATCTCCAAGGTTGGCTTTTGGGGAGGGAATCAATAGCCTCTGTGCTGTTTAAACAACTGAATCCTGACAACTAAAGAAATCACACAGTTGTTTAAATTAAACCGAGTTTTACCTTAGAATGAAAGAATCTTGAACTAAAAGTGACACAAATATCAGACTTACTCAGTGCTTACTGTAAGAAGGAAGGGGAGTGGGAGCAGCCTGTGTGTGATATTTTGAAGGCCAGAGATGGGAAGTAAGGAGCAGAGTTAGTGGTTCAAGAAAAGCCTGGACATAGCAATGCTGTCATAATGGTTTAAGTACAAGTTAGTCTAAGAGGCAGGTTGGTAATTGCCATTGCTTTTCTCCCCAATAAAGAACCTAGGGATGCTGCCACTATTTTACAGAAATACAGGAGTGATGAGCGTTTCTAATCTGTGATTATTACACTAAAGCAGTAATTTAGGAATATTGATCTGGAGGAGCAGAGGACATGTGAGGAACAACCAGAAAGAACATCTAGAGTACTGATGGAGGGATGGGAAAAGTCAGCAGGAAACACATAATAATAATAATAATAATAATAATAATAATAATAATAATAATAATAATAGAAATGTTTGAACATACTTAGGGATTGACTGGGACCAGAAGGCAAGAAAAAGAAATCACAAGAGTCAAAGACAATTCTAAAATAGTAAGGTTTGGGCTAACGTTAGAGTTGGAAACTGAGTCTGTGTTTCAATTGTGGTTACAAAATATAGGCAAATGCTTAGAATGGGTTCTGACTCATGGAAGCAATAACCACGGATTGTCCAAACTTTGTAGTGTGAGGGATTCACTCCAACTGCCTGCTGTCCTGCTGAAGGAGAGTAAGCTTCCTTTGGCTTCCTGATCTTTATTGTACATTGTCAGATCTGATTGTCTTCTTAGATAAGAATTTTAATGAAAGTGAAGTCTAATAACACTGGGTTAATTGGCTGCTCATTCCTTGCTGAATATAGACAGCCAATTGCCTTCCTCACGTTTGAAGGGCCAGTGTTAGTCTGGTCCTCTTTATATGCCCACTGTGACTACATGCTGAGGTTCCACAATCTGAAATTCCCAAAGGCCAAAGCATTTTGAATGCTGACATGACATCACATGTAGAAGACTCTACATCTTGCCCCTGTGACAATTACAATTAAAACTCTGAGGCGAAGAGGACAGAGTCCCTCTCCCTCTCTCTGCTGTCTGGCTCTCTCTAGGGTTTTCTCCCTGCCCTCCCCAGAAGAACGTGTTTCCACCAGGCCACTTCCTCAGGTGCAGTGACCCATGCCTCTTAATTTCCAGAACGTTGGAGGCAGAAGCAGGCAGATTTCTGTGAATTTGAAGCCAGCTTTCACTACATATTGAATACCAGGACAGCCATGAGTATATAAACCCTGTCTAAAGGAAAAAGAAAAAGAAAAAAACAAAAACAAAAGGAAAAACTCAGAGGCACTAACGTTGTTACACATGATTATGTTTGAGTTCTGTGCATAAAATGTATATGAAACATAAATGAATTCTTGTTCATACTTGAGTCCTAGCCTTAAGACATCTCACTCTGTGCATGCAAATCTTTCAAGATTTAAACAACAACAAATCTAAGATCCCAGACTTTTCTCTTCCAAGAACTTTAATAACAGATAGTCAATTTAAATTTATATTGCCTGCTTCTCCATAATTAAAATTTAATTATTGTAGACTGAGTATGAGTAGTAGTTAAATCTAGAGTAAGAACTAGATATGCTACAGCCTTCCTTATGTTTCCTCAGTATTAAATTGAATCCTCTTCTGGAATCTGTAGAATGGTTTTCAGTTCTTTCCCTGTAAAAAGGATAAAAATAAAAATAAACTGTGTGAAGCTTGCTACGGTGCAGGGATCCTAAAGTTTCAGAAGAGTTGGGGGCAGCTTCCCTCTCCCTCTCTCTGCTGTCTGGCTCTCTCTAGGGTTTTCTCTCTGCCCTCCCCAGAAGAACTTGTTTCCACCAGGCCATTTCCTCAGTGACAGCTCTCAGGCCTCGCAGCCTTGGTTGTCATCCTCTGCTCGCAGTCTGTAGAATGCTTCACCAACTCCAACCCACTGGCTTATGGTCCTGCTCCAGCAGTGGGTCAGAATGGCATTTTTATTCCTCTTTTGCTTTCTTTCTTCTCCCTCTGCCCCCCCATCCTTTTGTTTGTGATTGTGTTGTTGTTCAGTTTACACATTCCAGCACTGTCATGCTGGACTGTCCCCTCAACACACACCAGCTGCCAGACTCCCCTGCCCCACCCCCTTCCGAGGAGACCATCAAAGCAAAGGAAAAACAAACAATCCAGAAAGAGAAATTTCAAAGAGTATTCGGAGAAACCTGTTACTTCAAAGGCAGGAGCAAGATCCCCCTGGAACTCATTACTGTAGTCAGTGAAATAAGGAGAGAGGGAGCTGCTCAATGGATCCCAGGAGAAATTCAGAAAGGCGAGGTGGAGTGGGGGGGCTCGCAAGGAATGCACTTTAGGTATTTTTAAACTCTAAAACCTATATATGCATCATAGATCTAGGAATACCCTCTGGCTTGCCTGTGTACTCACAGGAGTAACCTTAGAGGGTATCTTCCTGACACTACCAGACTATGGAGCAGTCTCCACTCTAGAGAAAACAGAAAGAGATGCTGTGTAATGGCAGCTTAAGTAACAGGAATTTCTGTTTCCCTTGTAACTACCCTGAAGGTAGGAGGATGACCAGGGGGCATCCATAGAAACTGACAGGCTGTCTTCCTTCCCAGCAGCTCATTTTGTTTTGAATAGCAAAATTTACAGCTGTGGGCACGCATTTCAGGAAAAACAAAAACAAACACAAAACCAACTAGAAATGAAAATCCATTCCATTAACAGGTCTTCTAGCCCTGTGTTGTGCACTTTCTGGTGCAGCGACTCACCATGTTTGTGTCTTTTTCTCTACATGTATGTCTTACTCATTAAATTGTGGCATTTAGAGTTGAGGAAAAGGAATTTTTTTTAGCTTTTGTTTGTTTTGTTTTATATCTCTGAACCTCTCAAGGAGTCAGTTTAAGAAATAAAAAATACCAAGTAATATTACTTAGGAACTTAGAATGTTTTTGGTCGGCAACTATTTTCAGTTTTATTTTTCCGTGTGTAGGAACAAAACGTAAATGTTTTGGTATATCTATTTACAAGTTTTGATAAGTGTGAAGTAGATTAATACTACTACGATCATAATACAAAATAATTTTATCATACACATACACACTTAAAAATTCTCATTGTGCACACACACATTTTGCCAACTCTGTGTCTCAGCTTTCATCTTTCACCCCTAATAATCACTGACATACTCTTTGTCCCCTCAGGTCCCTTTGCCTAGAATACTGTGAAAGTGAAATAATATAGTATGTGACCTTTAGTGTAGCTTCTTTAATTAGGGCAACACGTTTTCCATGTTATGACACAGATCAGTACTTTGTTAAACTTATTACTGAGCTATACTCCTCAAATGAACATGAGATACTTTATTGACCCATTCCTAGTAGAGGAAGATTAGTGACATTCCTGTTGGAGGTGGAGCTGCTGCAAACATCAGGGCAAAGCTACTTTGTAGATCTCGTTTTTTATTTTGTTTCAATACACATCTTAGCAGAGATCACCTGAAAAATTGTCCATTGAATTAATGAATAAGTGGCCATCATGATAAGAACTTACTTTGTCTCCAAGTAAGCTATTTTCAGTGTCTTTCCACAATAAGTTATATATGAAAAAGCTGGTATTTCCAAAGGCTACTTCACATTAAAATCTAATTTTCGTGAACATGATCCTAATATTTTGATCTGAAATTTCACTTCAGAAGTAACAATGATTGGCTAAGCGGGTTAATTTTTATTTGGAGATTTTCAGAGTCTTAGAGCTATTTGGTTTCTTTTTTTTTCAAAAAAAAAAAAACTCATTTACTTTATGTGCATGAGTGTTTTGACTGTTCAGACATCTGTGTTCTATGTGATTATGCATGCACAGTGCTCATGGAAGCCAGGAGATGGGGTTAGATGCTCAGGAACTGGAGTTGCAGATGATTGTGAACCACTATGTGTGTGACAAAAATTGAACTTGGGTCCTCTGTAAGAACAGTCAGTGTTCTTAACCACTGAATCATCTCTCCAGGCATCCTCTTTGATTTATTGAGCTAAGTACATGGATTTCCTATGGTAGAGGTGAGGCAGAAAGGCTGAAAAGCATTCCAGCCTGCAGGCGAGAATTTGGCATCTAAAGTTTGCTTCTAGGTTGAGATGAGTCAATTTCCCCAAAAGAATGCTTTGATGTGGCAAGAACAGTCCATGACTCTCTCGCTTTGGTGTCTAGTGTAGGAAGGTGTAGCATTCGGGTGCATTATGTCAAAGGGTAACACTGAACTGTTACTATGAGTGTGGACAAAATTCCACATTAATTATGTGTATAGTATGCAAAACTCACTAACACTATTGGGAATTTAACTCTTTTGACGTGCTTTTCTTTTCACTCAAAGCAGTTCCATAAAGGTACACTTCAATGCTTTCTGAGTCATGGAAATAATTTCCATTAAATAATAATTATAGCATACTAATTTAAAATGGAATATACATTGCAAATTAAATCTTCCACGAAATTTCTGAGTATTTCAAGTTCTGTTGATGTCATGTTGAGATAGGTCAAACTTTAAAATGGACCATCCACATATACTCCTGAGAATAGTCTTCATTTCTGTATGATAAACATGATAAATGTGATAAACATGAACTCAAATCCCATATGAGAATGTAACTTAAAGTGCTCCATAGTTTTTAATGAGTTTTAAGTTATTGAAAATCCTATGAAAATTGTAGATCTGCTTTTAAACACAGTCGTTCCTCTATTTACACATAAAGCAAACTTTACATGTGGTTTCAGGGAAGTGAAAGAACATGTGAAGTATACTTTCAAATTCCTTCATGATCTCGGTCGAGTTTAAGAACTCAAGGATAGGTTTATCATATGCACACATATTGTATGGTATTTGGGAAGAGCTTTGATTTAGCAGTATAGGGTCATGCTTTCCCATAACAAGAAGAACCTGATTCCAGAATTTGGACAGGGCTCATTTTCACATGACTTGTGACAGATGCAGTACAGAGGAACAGTAGAAGTGCTGATGGAGACTTTAAATTTAGAAGAGCATGACCAGGGACCAATCTAATGTTCACAGAAGAGACTCACCACACTTTGGAAAGATAAGGAAGAAAGGGAGGGAGGGAGATAGAAGGGCAGGTTGGGAGGGATGGAGGGAGAGAGGTGAGTATGATAGAAACAGTAACAGTCTTCTACAAGTGGCCAGGGCATGGATTGTGTTTCTTTATGAAAATACCAAGAGAATGATAAAGAAAGGTTTTCTGAGGACAATGAGCTCATGTTGAATGAAAATCTAGCTAATTAACCTCACGAACCATAAAACCATTTGGTTTTCTGCATCTGCAGCCAGGGAGGAGCCTCATTTTTTCATTATGATCCCAATGGCAGTCCAGACCTGCTTCAGTCAGAAGCAAATTTCCGATATAGGTGTCTCCTTCTACACAGTAGCTATAGTTTTTTTGTTTGCTTTTTTTTTACCATCTCACTCAGTTCTTTGGCTGGGCTGGGCTGGGCTGGACTCTGTTCTGGATATCACATCCCAGTAAAGTCATTAAAGTAAAATGATGAGGTGCTATTACCCCACAGTACATTCTTTGTTCTCTTTGCCTCTTGCCATCCACTAACAACCCTGTGAAACCAAGCATGTCTGAAGAGTCTCATTCTTTGTTTGGTTGACCTTAGGTTTCATTCTTTTGAGATGAGATCTTTCTGTGTAGCTGAGGTAGATTTCAAATTCAAGATTCTACAGCCTTGGTCTCCCAAGTGCTATCACAGGCCTATACCACAACATGTCTCAAATCTGAATTCTGATCCTGTTTCTCTTACCAGATGTGACTTTAAGCGAAGATTGTCCTGACTTTATCATGCCTCATGATCAATTAGATTCTTGAAGCAGCTACACATGTAACACATGGGTATATTATCACAAAATTCTAATCCGAGTTGGACATTTTTTATTCTATTAAGTGTTGATACTCTGAAGTAGAAACAAGGGAAAGGGACATGTCAAAGGGAAGAAGTGAAGATAGAAATGGGAGTCAAAGGAAGGTACAAAATCTGTTCAAGGAGGAGGCTAAAAGCTCCATTAGAAAAAAGAAGGAAAGGAAGGAAGGAAGGAAGGAAGGAAGGAAGGAAGGAAAGAGAAGAAACACAGAGAAAGAAAAGAAAGGCAGAGAGAGAGAGAGAGAGAGAAAGAGAGAGAGGAGAAAGAAAGAGAAGACTGATGTCACCATCATTTCAAATGATACTGCCTTTCCTTTTCCAGTTAGGTTAATATGATATCTCCAGGAATGTACCAACCAGTGCATTGATGAAAACCATGCTTTGTGATGCACATTATTTGTAGCCATTCTCTCTCTTTCTTTCCTATTTCTCTCTACCATCCTTCACCAAACCTCTATTTCATAAGTACTTAAGCACTTGCTTGTAAACTTTGCTGTAATAATGAGTTATTTAACATATCATAGTATACATAAGCCATGTTCTTATTTATTACATAAAGTATTATGCTATTTACTTTGAATACCTTTGTTCTAATCTTTGGGTTGTAAGTCACAAAAAGATTAACATAGAGTGTTTATTTGTGTTCACAAATTCATTTAATTCCAGAGAAGCCTATACTTATGTTATGCATTTTGTGATTTTAGTATTTTCATATGAGTCACATCAGAACATGGAAACTGAAGGTCAGAAAGAGTTACTGACTCTCCACTAAGATCATTTTAAGAAGTGAACTAATGAACTGAACACAACTTATGTTAGTTTTGCTTATTTTATACTTCCAAATCAAAGAAAACTGGAAGTTAATCATATATATTAAATATATATATATATACATATGCAATCATAATATTAAATATATAATCAGACATATAGTTTCCTAAACAGCTTTTCCGTCCTTGACATTTCATTAGCACTTTCAGTAGCTTTGTGAGTTTGAATAATAGCTTTAATTTTATAAATAGAAAACCTGAAGCATGGTAAAGTGTGCAGAGAATTGAATATTCCTATGTCTCAGAGAAAAGCTTTAATACAGTAAGATTCACAGTATTTAAACATGTCATTATAAAGCTAGTATTCTTCCTTGGAGAAATCACTGTCAACTAATTTTCATTCAGCTCTTTTAAATCATTACCAATGTAGGCATAAAATACATTTTTTCTGTCTTGCTTCTAGATGTCCAGGGCAGCCATATATGAGACATAGGTATAAAACCCATCACCTTCAGCCATGCTTTGCCCTAGGCTTCCATATCAGTGCATCTTCACAAACATGGACATCCTAAAATATGACATGCAACAGACTTTGCTTCCTTAGCAAAATGTCACCTGGGATTGTTGGGATTATTGCATTTACATTTAAGGTACTCAGACACCAAAGTGTCACTAACAAGGAGTTCTCACAAGGTACCATCACTGTTTGTTACCATCCTTTACCTTTGCTACAGGTGGGTCTAGCCATAGGGCCGTTCAACCACACAGAAGCAGAAAACTGGAACTTCCAGGGCTAGAAACAGGCTCAGTTATGAAATTAAGTTTCCATTCCAGGGAAACGTGAATCTCTGAGAGAAAATGAAGGGAGAACAGACCTCAGGGAAGCCCTACTCACAAGACTGAGGATGTGATCCACAGAGTAGCCACAAATCCCCCTTCACTAAGTACAACATCGTTGGTATGAAGAACCTTCCTTGCTCTGGAGGTCAAGCCAAAAATCACAGGCCTTACCTTTAAGGCCCACAAATGAAAGTGAGGTGGGTGGGTTCTGAAAAGCCTACCCAGTTGAAAATGGAATTTTGTTCCAGTGTGATGGCTGAGCTGCCTGTCACACTGCGGTGCAGAGCTCTCTGAGAGTCTCTCTTTCCTTTATAACTTGGGAGGCTTAATAATATTATTAATTTTCTTATTCAACCTTGAATCTTATCTATGTTAACCTGCCCCACCCCCATACACAATAATGATACTCCTTCCATGTCTTTTATAGCCCTCAAACTTTCAGAATCTCAGCCTAACTAGAAAAGAGTTAGAGTCACTGCCATTACTGGCAAAAAGTAAGGAAGGGTAGGCATCTTCCATTCAGGTTGGTTGGTGAAGAAGAGGTAGGAGAAGCAAGTCAGGGTTGTGTGACTGGCAGAGTTCTCATGAGAAGAGAATCGAATGTGAAACCATCCCACCCTCTCTGCCATCCTTTCACTTTTCATATCCTTTTCACTTTTATTTTAGTTATACATATTTTGGAATACTTACTATATACACTATAAGAGCATCTGGAAAACTGAGATTTAAAAATTTAAGGACCGTCTGTATATTTGCATTATTCATTATCTTCCCACCCTCCCCCAAATTGAAGTGTGATGAGCAGGGTGTTATATACTTTAGAACGACTTTCTCATGTAAGTCTCAAAAGAGCCCAAAGTATGTTGATCTCTGCATTAAGGGAAAGTAATTACTCAACAGAGTGCTGAAGTCAATAGGCAACATCATTTCATTACAGCCTTTGGCTTCTCTGGTTAGGAACAAACGTTTTGTTCATAAATGACATTTTGATTAATTTTTGGTGGAACTTAAACAAATGATTATTATTATTTGTTTATTTCTAAAAAATTGGATGGACTCCCAAATATGCAATACAAATATGAATACGCAAAAATATGAATATGCAAACTACCATTAATTGTTTTAGGTATAATGCTGTTTATTGTCAAGTTATAAACTCACTCCTATCTAAACGCTACGATTGAAAACACATTTTTGTTTGGCTTGGTTGTCGTTCTGATGTTTGGGGGTTATAAAAGCAATTACAATATTAATTTCAAATAAGGTAAGGAAAAAAAAAAAGTACCAAAGCTCCCAAATTAAAACCGTACAGTCTTTAGTGAAAAGCCAGTTCCGAAGTTTACCAGTGTTTTAATTTCCTAATTGTTTTAGGTATGAAATTGTCTTTGTTTCGGGTTGTACTGGCTACAGCTGTGGTCATCTGCAGGAATTGGTCCCAAATGCGACTTGTGTAACCCTAAAATGTATCAGAAAGCTAATGCTGCATGTACTTTTCCCTCTTCCAATCAGAAACGTCTGGCCTCTTCCCTTGGCCAATGGAAAAGGATACCCTAGAAAACTCTGCCTGAGCTGCGGGGACCAGACGGTTGACTGAGTGCAGATTGTCTGAGAGATCCTTCTGTGTTCGAGCTCCTCCTAGCCGCACAGAGCTGGCATCTCCTCTCTGCCTCGTTGCTAGGCTGCAGCTTAAACTGCAGACTGTGCTCAGAGGAGCAAAGCTTTCTCTCCCCAGCTACTCTTCTTAGGCTGGCGAAGCTGTAGTAAATATTTGGCAACCTTGTCAGAATAGAGTCCTGGGGCAGAAAATGAAAAGGCAGATACAGTTTAGGGATGTTTTTTAGAGGTGTTTTCTGAATGTCTACAAAATAACAGCAGCTCTTCCTCGTGGATATCTTTAACTGGCTTTTGCCTCCAAAGGGACCAGGCTCCTTGTGTTCACTTATTAAGCTGCCTCTACCTCACGTGTAACCTCTGCCTTGTTTACATGAAGTGGCAGAAGTCACCTACGAAGGGGTGGAATCGACCAGGAAGACCTGAATCACCCAACATGACAACATTCTCAGCGCCCCCATCCCCAATGCCAGCCACTGCAGAGCGGTGGAGGAGTCAGGAAGCAAGAAATTAGAGATGGTTTAGTTTTTCTCTTCCTCACTTTGCAAAGCCTGCAGTTACTGTTGCCGCAGAAAGACAACAGAAGACATCCCCAGGAGGCCTGCAGCAACCTCAAAGCTCTGCCTTCCGGCATTGACATAACACTGTTGCTTTCACTCTTGTCTTCTGTCCTTGCACTATGGGAATTATAAAGTACCAAACAGATGTGGCATAATATATTGGTTAAAGCTATCTATCCTGTTATCCACAGAGCAGGCTAAATAGAACATATTACTGGTGGTTTCTTCAAATGGAATTAAATAAAGTCTTTGAGTCAATAGTTGTGATGCAAGACACTATTTTAAGAACTAAAATACACACGCCCATGAAATAAACAAAATAATGAACAAAACCACATTGCTCTATGGGCTGTGTGTTCAAGATACTTGCCATAGGATGAAACAGAAACATTTAAAGTGTGGGACTTGGGGACATGAAAGCTGCTAGGGGTATATGTGTGGGAAATGGGTTAGGAGAAGGGACCAGAGGCAACTTTTCCGGATGGTGAACATTTGAAGGCAAATATGAAGAATGGACTGAGTTCTGACATGCTGGAAATGGGGATCATAGAATATGAAGAAAAGCGACATCATGAAGAAACAAGGGAAGGTTGGGGCATCAGTGGAGTGTTGCAGTGGTCTCTCCTGTGTGCACTGGAGACTTCAAGAATCAGACTTCCAGAAAGAATGGCAGGGAACATTGTATCTCATAGACAAAAACCCACCGTGCTGTCTGGATGAATTTCCATTCTCTGAGGAGTCATTGCAGATCACTGCATTGGCATAGGCATTTCTTAGGAAGAATTTGGCATTGCAGGGTGGATGATGTTAGAGAAAGTAGAGAATCTGTGAGGAAGGTGGGTCAGGTGAAAGGGGGATAGACTGGAGGATAGGTGTTGAGGACCTCAGGGAGGAGGCAGGTGAGTTTAAGCCTGGTCTGCTCAGTGTGATCTATCCTGCAGCAGCCCAGGACAGAACTGAGCACGCCCATAGATGGATCCATTCTCACCCCTTGCTGTGCTAAACGGTATTTGATCACCCATAACTTCGTTCTTTTACTCAAGTTTTCTGAAACAAACAAACAAACACAATGTTTTCTGTTAGTTTCTACTCCTATTCTGCTTTCCTGTTCTTCCCTCTATGCTGAAGTTTCTAGTTAAAAACAGCAAACTGTACTATTTTCCAGATTCACAAAATACGAAATGAGTAGGAGCCCTTTACATCACATACACACACACACACACACACACACTAAAAGCCCCACTGTGGACCAAAATTCCTACAATGACTTTTTCCATAAGAAGTAAGCACAGGCAATCTGAGACATGGGATTTAACAGGCAGCCCACATTGGCTTCCACCTCTCTCATCCTGCCATGTGACCATGAACTCACAATATGCAAAACTTTGTTGTCCTTCCATGTTCTGTAAAGTACATCAGTGCCTTAGTGCTAAGCAACATTTAGGTAATTAATGCATTTCTAGTGTCATAATGCAGCATTTTGGCAGAGTATATGAAGGAGAATGCAGATGGATTAAACATATTATATCACCAGTAAAATTGAAATGCTGTGTCAAAACAGAACATCATTGTATATAGTTTACCTTTTAATTTGTCTCTAATTATTAGATGAATTTCAAAATAGGTTCTCTGTATGAATATGAGACAAATTAGGGTCATCTATTTACACCCGATTCCAATTAGAATATATGAATTTGTTTTTTTTTCTGAAGTAAATATGATTCAGTGTGAACGTTCTCATAGAATTTAAATTATACAAGGTACTTTCTTGCAGATCCATGAGAATGCTGTAGTAAGTGTGAAGAAAGTTAAGACTCAGAAGATGCTCCCGGAGTTTGAGTGTTTTAGTGCAGGCCTCCCCTCTCATGCACATTTGTTAGGAGCAAAACTGGAAGAGTAGCTGTGGGTAGCTCACTCTCCTTTCTTTACATTTTTAAAATTCAGACGGGGAGGCAGATCCCATAGAGAAATACTTAATGCTTTCCTGTGGCTTCTGAGTACTTCTAGAATAAGATCTGAACTGAGTGAACTGCCTTGGGGGCAAATGAAAAAGCTCCAGTCCTGTGAACCGAAGCACGTGGGTGGATAAGAGAGATAGCATTATTCCCTATTTTTGTTTTTGCAGTTTCTAAAGTTGGCTGTGCATCGATCTCTACTAGCATCAGATAAAGGATACATCTTTGCTTACTATGTCAGTTTGCTTTTACATTGCTGTGAAAAACCACTATTATCAAGGCAGCTTAAGAAAGAAAGAGTTTATTTGGGTGTATGTTTCCAGAAGGTTAGAGTTCCTGATGATACAGGAGAAGCATGGAGACTCTAAAGCTGAGGAGTCACATCTTAACCACAACCACAAAGCAGAGAGAGTTAACTAGTCATGGGGAGAGGTTTTAAACTCTCAAGGTCCACTTCCAGTGACACAAGTCTTCCAACAAGCCCACATCTCTTAACCCTCCAGGACTTTGGGGGACATTTTTCTTTCAAACCATCACACCTATTTTGTAAAGTGTGGTTCTTGTAATTGCCCTCAGATCATTTGTAGCCCCCTTCCATTTTACAGGGAAAGTGAATTCCCTACTGGAATTCTTTCTTTTGTCTTCTGGACAGAGTTATAAGTAAGTTCTCTTGCTTAGTGTCTGTCTAGCCAGCTGAGGAAATTTGCAGGTGCAGGGGAGGCCTGAGGTTTGCCATGCTTTTTTCTTGACTCATTCCTCACTCTAATAGCTACTTTTTTATTTCTACAGATTATAGCCAGTAAATTAGCATAACGACATTACCCAGCTGCCTTTGCAGTTGTTTTCTTTCAAAGATCAGCGTGAGTGAAGTTAGAGAATGTAATAGATTAAGAAAAAGAGAGGGGTTACTTCCATATTTAATATTGTTTCCAACAAAATTGACATAGTTTATGGTGCCAAGGAACATAATGTGATTTACTTCTCCATTCCTGCTATAGAGAGAGACAGGGAGGGAGAGGGGGGAAGATGTGCAGGTGATGGAGCACAGGAGTTATGGAGATGACGTCGCTGTTATAGAAGCAGCTCCCCAGCACACGCCTGTCAGGCGTGAATGAAGCTAGGTTTGTTAACTGGTGAAATCTGGGTGTGCTTTGAACAGCATTTCAGCAAAATCAAACTCAGGACAGTTCCTAGATAATAGATACATGCATATTTGAGAAAAGATCTTGATCCCAGGGTCTGACCTGTGCCTTGTGCAGAATCTGAATCTCTGGTGAAGTACACGAGGATCAAGCACACAAATTGCCTACACTCTATTACACATATGCCAACTGCTCTAATATTGAAGAAAATATTCACAAATCCCTTTCTTTCCACTGTTTTATGTATTGCTGCCATTTCCCCATTTGTGGTTTATAGATGGAATGAAGAAGAAATGTGGAGGGCAGATGGTGAGGAACAAAAGGTTTCCTGGAGACAAGATTGCAGAGTGGCTCCAAGTCAGATCTTCTTCCTTGGGGAAGTGCATTCATTCTGGGACCAGTCTCTTGCTGCTTGCTGTATTGGAATTTATTTTGGCTAGGTTTGCTTTGAGAAAGGGTTTTTTTATGTCCTCCCTCAGATTTCTTTCTTTTTTTTTTTTTTTATGTCCATCATCAGGCTTTCCATCCTCCTGCCTCAGTCTTCTGAGTTTACAGGCTGGGTTTACAGGCATGCACAATCACACTTGGCACAGGCTCAGTATTTCTCTAGCTGAATAGCCTTAGTAAATCTTATTTTCTGAAGATTAATAGTAGATTACAAATATTTGAACAATGACAGTTAAAGAGTAGAAGCAAGTTCAAGCATCAGGAAGAGGGTGCATGTCAAAGAAAGCTGGCCGAATAGGCTAAAGAGCTTGATGTAACTCTGTTGAGGGGACCCTGATAAAATTTTAAAAGAGCAATGAAAATTAAATAAATATCAATTAAAAATTGTGTTAGTAAGGCACGATAATACTGGCAAAACCTTGGTGAGAGGCTTCCAAAAGGTTGTTGTTCCCACAGCTAAGAGCCTAGATGCTGAGCTTCTGCTTCCTTCGGCTCCTTTCAGAATGCCACGGAGCCGTCATGTGTGGAAACAGATTTGAGTAGAGGCAGGGGCAGTTAAAGAGTGGGGCGTCTGCCTTTTAGAGGGCCTCAGTATTAACGGGAACGGATAGATGTGTTAACAAGGTTAGGGAACTGGAACACAGGAATAACCCGGCAAACACAAAAGGGACTGTGATGCTATCAGAGAAGGTAACGTAAACGGAAGGGAGACAGGGCAAATGGTGCTTTTTCCATATTCTCATCCTCTAGTTTAGGGAGAAAAAGATGAGATTCCAGGTGAGGAAATGTAATTTATTACATACAAAATCATTGCTTCTGCCTGTAAACGTAAATGTGGGAGAAGGCACATGCTGGTACATAGATCAAGTCTTGGCCCTTCCCATTCCCTCCTTTGTTAATGGAGGGAATCTTCATTTGTAGTTATTAGTTGGATGTAGGAAAACTGCAGAGACAGGTGGTCAAGTGTGAGACTGATCCTTGGACACAGTTGTCTTGGGAACCAAATGACATAAATTGTAAATTTTTGTTAAATTATAAACTACTTGGTAAGGCTGCCCTTATTACACAGTCTCATTAAGGACTGAACTATTCCAATATTTTTAAAATTTATTCTTAGAGTATCAGCTACACAAAAAATAATTTCTAGTATATTAGTATACAGTCTGCTTAAGAATAGAGTTTCTAGCCAGGTGGTGATGGCACACACCTTTAATCCCAGCACTTGGGAGGCAGAGACAAGTGAATCTCTGAGTTCGAGGCCAGCCTGGTCTACAGAGTGAGTTCCAGGACAGACAAAATTACAACAGAGAAACCCTGTCTTGAAACAACAAAAGCAACAACAAATACAGTTTTTATATGTTTATGTGTGTATGTATATAAAAAACACATGATAAATATACATATATATATGTACACATACATATATAATATATATGTGTGTGTGTGTGTGTGTGTTTTATCACCCAGGCTCACACAATGCATGCATATAGTGTAATCAAATCTGTAGATAATGTAAACTAGATTAAATTCTGCCTTTTGTAGCACTTCTGTAGCAGACTCTCTTTGATAAAAAAAAAAAAAATTGTAATTATACCCCATCAGCCTCAACCAATTAAAAAAAAAAAGCCTTCAATGCCTGCCCCCAAGGCTTATATCTACTCACAAGCAATGAATTCTTTCAGTAAATAATTAATGGTTACTTAACAAGGGTTTAGAAGTTTCCTGCCATTGTTTTGATTGCATTAGGTTTGCAAGGACTTTTGGGGCAAATGTAAAAGGCGTTTACCCTAGGTAGCAGTGATTCATTTTTGTCTGTTTTTAGAAAAGCTTTTGTTTCATTATCATAAAGTAAAAAAATGGAGCCTGAAGAAAATCAAAACAAATCTAATTTGAGATTACCTGAAGCTTTGATTAAACTATCATAGGGATGCCAGGTCCATTTAGTACTTAAATAATATTATTTATTTATGACTTTGATTTATGTGGAGCTTCAAGTGGAAGATTTTTCATGAAATTCATCCTTCCAGGTATAATATTCATGAATCAGCACAGAATGCTTTGTTTCTTGCACAGGTGTCTTGGTTTTTGTATGCCTCTTCTCCCACAGACTTGAAACCCTGGTCTTGACCACAGGATTGAGGACCCATGTCAGGTTAAGGAAACTGTAAATTCCCAATCTGAACATATTCTTCACGTTCCCAAAGTTCCTTGGAGGAAACTTTTTTGGGTTAAATTGTCTCCTTGATTAGCTGCAACTGTTAAGCAGCTGCCTCATTACACTCTCCACAGGACAAAATCTCTATTGAAAACCAAGAGATTTATGTCAGTCAGAAGGGGGGCAAACCACAAACAATGGCAACAATGAGAAGGGGGTGAGGATATAATTAGACTTTGGGATGTTTAGCTTTCTTAAGGCTGATGTTCAGTGTGCACTTGGAAGGCAATAATGACATTGCTAATTTTAAGAAGACCTCATTATTTTTCTATGGTGGGTGAAGAGTCTGTGGAGTAGTATGCATCTTAACTCTGAGTTGATACCTTCTAACATCCTTTGTCAGTTGTACCCGTCCTCAAAAAATGAGAATGTTTTCAGGAGGTAAAGAGATATGGCACCTCACCTCTACCCCATGGTCTATATTATTATAATATAGTTCTTCTAAATTATTACCTTGGTTTAGAGGAGTAAGATTTTTTTATCTAAATAGCCATAAGATTACCATCAGGATCAATGTATCTCTTTTCTGGGTCTATCCTGTCAAGGGATTAACAGGCTACTAATGCTTTCTTCTGTAGAATAGAGGCACAGCCAAGGGACACTGTGTGTAGGTGAACCTTGTATGTATAGTCTTGGGACTTCTACTTTGATCTGTCTTCTAACAATGCTGACTGAGCCAGGAGTGGGAAGAAATGAGAGAAAGCCCTCAGTCAGGGAGCAGGGCTGTAAGTACTTAATGCATATCACATTCTGCTCCAGGACTTCAAGAGGTTTGAATTTTCTCAATTTTAGGTGATCTTCAAACATAATTTTTACTGGTAATTAAAAATTAATTCTGTTTTACCATCTTGTATATGTTTATATATTTTATATATATATATATATATATATATATATGTTTATATATCATGTATAGCATATATGGTAGTAGAAGAGATTTAACTTTTAATTACCAGCTTACCATGATATCATTATTCATAATGTTAAAATATTTAGACATGTGAGCTTGGCATGGTATCAGATGTCTTTAATCCCAGCATGTAAGAGGCAGAGGTAGTCAGACCTATATGAGTTTGCGTCCATCTGGGTCTACATAGTGAGTCCAGCCAAAATTACTTAGCAATACATTATCTAAAAAAAGAAATAGAAAAAGGAAAATATTTTGACATTTGTCTCCATTTAGATTCCTGTCTCAAGTATTAGGTGGGACATATTTTTTCCTAATACTATATTTTCTTTTTTGGTTATTATATATTTTTCATATATGAGCATATGTATGTATGCACAAAATTATGCAGGCAAGGGCACATGTGAGCAGATCAGACAACAGCTATTCATAGTCACTTTTCTCCTGCCATCTTGTGGGACTTAGAAATATAACTTAGGTCTTCAGCCTGTATATAAGAGCTTGTACCTGCTCAACCATCTTCCAGCTCCCTAACATTTCCTGTACTTACCAGTGGAACTAATTTAGACTGAACTACTAATAAAACTTTACCATATCACTCTGTGGTTAACAGACAAAAAAAATTATCTAGTCCATTTTCAGGTAAAATATTGAATTTTTCTAGCTCACTCTTTGAGGGATATTAAGACTCAGAATGCTGCCCTTACCTTGGGATCTTAGAAATTAAACACGAATGTACATGGGCTCCTATCCATGCTTCTCTCAATGTTCTTATTGCAGTCCTTTCCAAGCTCATCAGTAGAATCTGTTGCTGCCTATGAAGGGCTTGATAAACTGTGGATACATGGGTGTAGTGCATTACTGTTCATCTCATCTCTTAGTACAATGTCTTTCCCCAGAGACTTCCCTAAGCTGTTACCCCAAAGAAGATCCAACAGCAAAATCTGTGTCCAAAATAAAACATAATTATTTGCAGAGTCCTTTTTCTCTTCTCCCTCCAGCCTACCTTACTTAAAACTGATCAAAGGAAACTTTACTGTGGTGACACAAGAAGAAACAAATATTCGAGAGAATTTTACAGGAGTGCCTAATGTGAACAGAAATGAGCTAAACATTATCACAGTGTAGATTCAGGTATTATTACTATGTACATTAGTCAGACTTTCTTGTGTCCTAACAAATATCAATTTGAAGTTGAAAAGGTTTGCTTTTAGCACACAGTTTTGGAGAGGTGGACTAGTGTTTGCCTTGTTTCAGTGTTTCTGAGTAGTAGCAACTCGAAGCATGCTAGGCAAGAGTGGGTGAAAAGTAACTTTCTCTACCTCAGAGTAGCCAAGACATAGAGAGATGAAAGATGCAGACACACCTGGGCCGGCTAAGAGATGCCCTCCAAAGACACATGTCCAGTGACCTACTTCCTGTACATTGACATCATTCCTAAGTCTCCAATTCTTCCCCAGTGGTCTGTTTAAATTTAAAATCCATCAGTGAAGATTTATTAGGTCAGAACCCTCAGGATTCTCATTGTCTCTAGAAACGTACTCATAGATAATCTAGAAGTGCACATTACCAATCTCTTAGATATCTCTCAATCTCAAGTTGACAATCAAGATTCACCATTAGACTTTATTACAGAAAAAACTGAGGTTAATATAGTTTAATAGCTGCACCTATGTAACCTGATTAAACTAAGAATGTAGTTCAAACCTTGGCATTATGACTGTGGAGTCCATTCACTTAATCGCACACACAGTGCTACCTATAGGGCTGGACTACCTCTGAAGATTCTACCCCAAACTGCATGCCATTTTAATGAGAATTTGGAAGCTTGTAAAAGTGGAAGTGGTCATCAAGCTTCATTAAATGAATATTATTATTATAGCCTTACGTTGGCCCTTTTAAGACTGAATTAAAATATACTGCTCTGTAGCTCATCACCCATTAGAGGGTCAGTACTTCAAGCAATAAATGTCACTGGGGTACTGTGACCTCATGTGTAGCGCAGGCTTGGCTCTCATTCTTTTAATTAACAACAAAATTATTGTTTAAGGGAAGTGAAATTGTAATGCACAAATAATCATGTAAACATTGAGCTTTCTGTGCTTTCTTTCTTCACAAGTTTAAATACAAATATCTACAATGCAGGGTAATCTTGTCTTCATGCTGACAGAGGCTTAAATACGCTAACCTCTTAGATATAGGAATTTTTGAAGGCTATCTACTTTCACTTGGTAGCACAAAGACTAATATAGTAGAATTGAAAATAAAGATTATGTCCATATGTTTTTTAGCAGTCTTCAGATACTCATATGGACTTTAGAAGTGGGTTTCATAAATATATGAACTTTTTTTTAGAACTTTTGGGTTTTTTTAATAGTTTACAAACTTCCAACTCCATTATTAGCAAATGACAAACAATGCAAAAATGACTCAATATCCCATGTTAAAAAGACCTCAAAACATATATACAGGTAACATTATACAGATTGAGCAGAGAGTATATGTATATAACAGCAATTAATGAAGAGAAAAGTTATGGAATTTGAAAAAGAGCATGGAGGATTATATTGGAGGATTTGGAAGAAGGAAGGAAAAGGGGGAAATGACATGATTATATTATAAACTCAAAATAATATCTATAAAATAAAATTAAAGTATATAAATGAATAAAAGAGATGGCTTGCTTCCCGAACTGAAGATAGGCCATGAAAACTAGAAAACCTGTCGATATGCTTCTAGCTGTGCTTCTAAATGTGATCATCTTGGCAGCCACCTCCCTCCACAGTTCTTGTCCAGACCTTTTCAGTTACTGGTGTGTTGGCTCAGCTAGCATCAACACAGCAGCTACATGCAGGGCTGTAATGTGCTTTTGCTCATCTCCCAACCCCCTGCCATAGCTCTAGTGACTTCTATTGTATGGTGATAACAGCTTCATTTGTCTCATGTCCATTGAAAGGAACTCAATCTCTGTTCTCAGATTGGGTGGGATGAAAGCCAAGACCATTCACAGCTCACTGTGGATGCTAAGATAGAATATATACCGGGAACATCCAACAGCAGACAGAACTGCTAGAGGGGATGTCCTCATGGGCACCAATATAGCTCTCACATGGAATGCAAAGTGATGTTTTATTTTCTGCTTGCTCTGGGCATTAGGACCCAGTTTGCCTCATTTGTCTTCTAGTATAAAATGTATGATGTCTGGGTGGTAATTGGAAATAATCAATGGAGTGTGATAATAGTCATGGAGAGGAGTGGAAAGCCAAAGTTCAGTTAAGCCAAGGACCTTTATATACATCACTGAAATAGCAGGGAGGCATGCCATCTGTAGTGGTGCTGATGCTAGGGACTGCTGGGAATGAGGTGTGGGCACCTGTTATCTAGGTGGCAGTTCTCTCCCAATGACTTGGCAACCTCCTCAGATGCAGTTTACTATCATACTCCTGAGGAACACTTTTGTGTCATTGACCATATTCTTCTGACTCAGAAACATGTATTTCTGCTAATGTCACAAACCAAAGGAAACCAACAACCAATGGAAGATAGAGCTTTTCTCTTTCTCATTCAGGCATGCTTGAGAGCCAAAGAATAAGAGCTTTCTCTTGTAGTCTTGTTTAATACATGTAATACTTACCAGCAAGGGTGATTTGATGCAGTGTGACTTGTTAGGTCAAGAAGAGTGTCCTGGTTGATTCAGCATCCAGACCTATAACACAGGTTGGCAAATGGTTTGGGCTAATATCTATTTGCTGAATAAATGAGGCAATGAAAGACTATTTAAATACATGAAGATATGTGACAAATCTCACTTTCTACTACATTGGATTGAGGCCATATTTTTGACAGGATAAATAGATATAGTATAAGTAAAACATTTACATGATTGTTTTAAGCTGAGTTACATGAAGTTTGGGTTGGGAGACTAGGAAGTTTAAAGGCTGTCTGAGCATAGAGTGAGTTTAAGAAAGACTGAACTGAGACTTCATGTAAAAATTAAAGTAAGCAAAACTAAAAGTGGGCTGGGATATAGCTCAGCAACAGACTATTTGCCTAGCATGTGCAAAATCCTAGTTTCAATACCAGTACCATGAAAACAAAAAGGTTTATCACAAATGATGACCAATGAACTATCAGTTTCTCGCAGAACGCTTAAGGGTATGATATCAAGACAAGGGGAAGTAGAATTTGATTTACAAAACTTCAATGCATATGCAACATTTTAGGGAGGCCTATTCTATAACCCAAAATTGCTTTTGTTCTTTAATTAAGTTTGTAAAAACAAATTCATTGTGAAACTATGGTTACATGTTTTTTATTTGTTGTTGTTTTTTTCTGTCAGGTAAGTGTACAGACATCTGAAGTGCTCTGCAGAAATTGCACAGGTGGCAGTTTCATAGAAGAAAGAGAAAGGCAGGGACCCTTGAAATGGTAATATTCCAGCAATTCCGCACACACAGTAGCTTCTCAGGTGGCTGGCAAAGCTGCCGTTTTCTTTTATATGGTTATATGTGCTTATATCATTATAACTTGTTATGACTTAAACCCTAGACTGTGAGAATTGTGTTTTCTTATATCCGCATTTGAAAACCACTCACTTAAATAGAAGGCTGCTGCAGTCCATCCTTTTCCGAGAGCTCATTCTATATAGGTTACTTAAAGCAGAAAATGTCATTGTCAATGGATTGTATAACGTGCACACATATTTACATGAATAACTTTTAAAAAATATATAACTCCAATTTGTAGTATAACATCTGCAGAACTTCAAATCAAGTCAGTAACAAATGAAGATGATGCATATTAATATTAAGTGAACTGTTATGAGGTGTGTCATTGCAACAACTTTTAGAAACATAATTTTCTAGATTTATCAATGGGTTTGAACACCCAAGTTATTCTTCTAAACTATTACGTACTTTTCTTTTCAAGAGTGATATCAGTTAGTATTTGCGTATTGTCACTTGAAATTTCTTCTTGGATAATTTCTTTTTCTATATGAAATAAAACATACATTTGTTGAATAAAATATTTATAACTGGTTTTTGAAGAAATTCTGTAAGCATGTTGTTGTTGTGTGTGTGTGTGTGTGTGTGTGTGTGTGTAAGCTAGGTCAATCTCAAAATTGTTATTTTATTTTATTTTATTTTATTTTATTTTATTCTATTTTATTTTTTGAGACCCAGTGATTCATTGGAACTTGATGTTCACTCATTAGTACAGACTGGCCAGTCACATGGTTCTGCCTTCCCAATGCTGAGATTAAAAGCACATACCACCATATACAGCTTTTTACAGAGGTATTAGGATTTGAACTGAGATCCTCATATTTATATGACAATTGCTTTCCCCACTCACTAAGGTATATTCTTTTGTGTGTGAGTGAAATATTCTGTATATACCTGTTAGGTTCATTGGTTTATAACATCTGTTAGCTCCAATATTTCTTGGTTTAGTTTTTGTCTGGATGACCTGTCCTTTGGTGAGAGTTGGGAATTGATGTCTCCCACTATCAGTGTGTGTAGTCAGTGTGTTTTAAGCTTTACCAAAGTTTCTTTGACAAATGTGGGAACCCTGGTGTTGGGGGCATAGATATTTGGAATTGAAATGTCATCTCGGTGGATTTTTCCTTTGACGAATATGAAATATCCTTTCCCATTTCTTTTGAATAATTTTGGTTTGAAGGCTATTGTATTAGATATTAGAATGGCTACACCAGCATGCTTCTCAGGTCCATTTGTTAGAAAATATTTTCCAGTTCTTTACTCTGAGGTGATGATTGCTTTGGTGTTAAGTTGTTTTTCTTGTAGGCAAAAGAAGGGTGGATCTTGTTTCTCATCCATTCTGGTAGTCTGTTTTGTTTTGTTTTTTTCCAGTGGGGAATTGAGTCCACTGAGGTTGAAAGATATCAATGACCAATGATTGTTATGTCCTATTATTTTGTAGTTTTTGTTGGTTGGCTTCATGTGTGCCTGTGTGAGTGTTTGTGTCTCCCTTCCTTTGATTTTAATGGAGCAAGGTTGTTTAATTCCTGTGTTTTCATCGTTATAGTTAACCTCCTTGGTTTGAAGTTTTCCTTCTAGTACCTTCTATAGGGCTTGATTTATAGATATGTTTTGTTTGAATTTAGGTTTGTCACTGAGTATTTTATTTTCTCCATCTATGGTCATAGAAAGTTTTGCTGGATATAGTAGTCTATGCTGGCAGCAATGCTCTTAGAGTCTGTAGCACATCTGTCTGGCCTCTTCTGGCTTTTGGAGTCTCCTTTAGAAGTTGGGTGTATTTCTAATATGTTACCTTTATATATTACTTGCTCTTTTTCTCTTGAAGCTTTTAGTATTCTTGTTCTGCATGTTCTGTATGTCCTTCTTTAGGTTTGGAAAATTTTCTTCTATGTTTTTGTTGAAAATATTTTCTGAGCCTTTGAAGTGAGGTTCTTTTCCCTCCTCTATTGTACTATTCTTAGGTTTGGTCTTTTCATGGTGCCCCAGATTTCCTGGGTGTTTTGTGTTAGGTATTTTTTGGATTTAACTTTTTTTTTTGTTTTGTT
This sequence comes from Cricetomys ansorgei, assembly GCA_026225945.1. Lineage (NCBI taxonomy): Eukaryota > Metazoa > Chordata > Mammalia > Rodentia > Nesomyidae > Cricetomys > Cricetomys ansorgei. The sequence continues at coordinate 19,530 of JAMJFZ010003733.1, read as the reverse complement.
TTTTTTTTTACTTATATGTCTATTTCATCTATAGTATCTGTAACTCCTGATATTATCTCTTTCATCTCTTGTGTTCTGTTGCTGTAGCTTATCTCAATATTTTCTGCTCCTTTTTCTAGATTTTTCGTTACCAAAATTCCCTCTGTTTTTGTTTATTTATGGCTTCTATTTCCATTTTCAGGTCTTGAACAGTTTTGTTAATTTCCTTTGCTTATTTTTTTCTTAGCTTTCATTAATATATTTAATCATTTCTTCTAAATTTTTGCTAGTGTTTTCCTGGTTTCTTTAATGAACTTATTCAGTTCCTCCCATTGTCTGTCTTTTCATCGATTTCTTGAGGGATTTATTCATTTCCTTTTCAAGGGCCTTTATTATCTTCATAAATTTGGCTTTGAGGTCTCTTTCTTGTGCTTTGACTGTGTTGGGATGTTAAGGGCTTTTTGTAGTAGGATTGGGCTTTGATGGTAGCATATTACCCTTGTTATTGATTGTGCTCTTAAGTTGGCATTTAGGTATCTGGGTCTGCGATGATTATGGGTTTAGGTGCTGAATTCCTGAGTTTGTCTTTATTGGATGAGTAATTTTTTCTTGTTTCTTCTTTCTTTCTTTCTTTCTTTCTTTCTTTCTTTCTTTCTTTCTTTCTTTCTTTCTTTCTTTCTTTCTTCTTTCTTAGTTATTCTCTAGTGATTTGCTTCTTTTTGGCCTCTTATCAAGCTGGAGTCTCTGCCCCAGTTGAGGGCTGGAGCTCTGGTGGCCTACTTAGCCTCTGGTCTAGCAGGAGGCCTGTTTTTCAGAGCTGGGACTTGGCTACTGCTCTTTTGTCTGACTCTCCAACTCTGTGCTTTTCTTCTCACTGGTTGGCCTTGTATGAACAAATTCTTCAAATAGAGTGTACTGTGATTGTACTGGGAGCTGGTTCTTCAGCTGACTTGGATTTGATAGCACTGGAGGTTTTCCACAGGTCTTGTGGTCCAGGGCCAGAAGAATGTGGGAAGGGGATACAGGGGTTTTGGGAACAGAACCAAGTGTTCTACAGGCAGCGAGCCTACTGGTCCATTTGTTTTTTTTTTTTTTTGTAAATATCATTTTCTCAGTCTATGAATGTCAACTGATGTCTATGTTTCTACCTCATATAAATTTAAAAAGAAATGTGTCCTTCATAATTCATAATTGCATAGAGAAGATAGCTACTATTATGGAAAGGCTATTATATTATCTTTTTCGTTTAAAAATTATTCCTTAATTTTTACTGTGTCCTTTTCCAAAAGATTACAGTTCAAAGGCATTATACACAATAACCCTACCTTTTCACATGTATGACTGAAAGACTAAGCTTGCCAGAACTGTAGCCCTGGCTGGTTCTCACCCCCGAGAAGGGTGATCTGCTATATAACTCAATCAATGAAATCAATTTTTAAAGTATGTTCAAGTACTCACATAAACCTATGCATGATGGACTGTCAGTAAAATATAGTTTTAGTCTCTGAGGACTTTCCACCTTAGTATTCCATGCTTGCTTCTTTTGCTTGCTTGTCCAGTGGTTCACCCACTGATCTCTTCACTGACAACCATAGTGGCCTTTTAGTCACATAATGGGTCTCGACATTCCATGCCTCTTTCTTGGGACAAGGAAGAGAAGTGACTCCTTCAGTGTAAGTATTTCCTTTGAAGATCAAATGAACCTGGACTTGATTCAACTGGGTCAGTAGGATTCATATGCTACCAATATAGTGGTAAAGAGTATTTTGGCTTTTTCACTAGCTTGGAAAATTAGGATGTGACAATTACAGTGCTTGTTTGCTGAGGTCTGATAATCATGTCATGACATTTTTATGCTTCATTCGCTGTTATGATTTGGACAGCTTCGTGCCAAACATTGGTTTACACAGATTAATATTATGTCACAGCATTAGGAGAACAAGGTAGACTAACGTGATTGTATGCAGGGTTTAGAAGTGTGCAGCTGTGTATTCTTAGTATGACATCTATAATAAAAATTGTGAGACTATAACATACAATTAAAAAATGAAAAATGTCATAACGTTGGTTGGCAGTTGACTATTTAGTATCTAAGAGTGTTTAGACTTAGAGTTCAAATATTTTGCCTATGGCAGCGGGAAGAAAACAACAAAAAGAGATTTCTTTGAATGCGTATTAGAGAGAACTACATGATGATCTTGCTTTACTTTTGGTACCTAAAATTCTTTATTTTCTGGTGTACAACTTCATTTATTCTGTCAATGATTTAGATGATAGTCTTATTTCAAGTGTATTTTGCATTAGAACCGAAATTGCCATTATAACTCACCACAGAGGCATAATTTTAGAATTAGTAAGAATACATCATTACGAGCCCACGCGTACTACTTTAGTACTTGAGATATTATTCTTCCTGTATTTGAACCTGGTTACTTTAGTTGACAAATATTAATTTAGGAATTCACAATGAGATTATGTGAACATTTTCTAGTTTTCAATTATGCCTCCGAAAAACAATTGTCTCCTCCTCAAAGTGGGAAAAACACCTTTCTTTTCTGGAAAGTGAAGCAAAGGCAAAACCAGGCTGATTGCCGTTCAGGCAATATGCAGCATCCAGCTCAGCAGCAATTTTCAAAGAATGAATTTTAATGTGCACGGACCTATTAGCACAGGATCAGATTTCTAACCAATTGATTGGACATGCAAAAAGAGTCTGTGTCCTAGATTTAAAGTCATTACACAGTCTTAAACACAACTGTGCAGCAAGCCTTTCAAACTAGATGGACATGAGAGCATTGAATGGTGCTGAAGGTGATTGGCTGGAAAACTTCCTACAATGCAATTATCAGTAATGACAAGTTGAATGAAATCACTACCGTATTGTTCAGACAGGAAACGTGCATCCTGGTTTTCATAACCATCAAGTGTGTACCAAAGATAAAATGCACAAACATGTAGGGAGATCCAGAGGCACTGTTTTTTGTTGTTTTTTTTTTTTTTTTTTTTTTTAGTTTAGAGTAGATATACCTAATTTTGGGGTTTCCTTACTTATCAAGGATGAAGATAATTCTTTATATTGAAATCTTCCTTTATTTCTTTCCACCATCCGTTAATTTCAATTTCTTGTTCTCTCTCATATTTTATAGTAATTTATATTTCCAGTGAGTATATGATGAATTGCTGCCTTTATTTTTAATTGTTACCCATTCTTTATCTAGGAACATATGGTCACATAAGCGTGACATATTTAAAAAATATTATGAGTAGGAACTACTAACATATGTTATTGTTTCACAAGGCCAATGTAGTTGTCAATCAGGGTAACAAGAGTTGCATTCTTAATTTTATTCTACATCAGAGCAAGAACAGAAAGACATGCATCCTGTTTACAAAACAAAACAATAGCAAGCAATAACATAGCAATGGATAACACTAAAAGAAAACTTTCAGGAGATTTTCTTCCTATAAAATGTAGTCCTAGTAACAATGATTATTTAGGAAACATCCATTATGACTACTCAGTTTTGGTGTATAACTTCATATTATTTGTTACATGCATGAGTAAAAATAACACAAATTTCAAGTTGCTAATTACCTTGCAAAAATAGTCAAGTAATCTATATAGACTCATAAGAGTCTGCACAGACAGACTTTGGAGAGAAAAAAATCATGAGATGAAGCTATTTCTAGGAAGAGAAAAGTCTCCCTGGTTGAACCAATGAGTCAGGTAAAAAGAAAGCAGAGAACAGAAACAGTTGTTTTATAGCTCAGTGTAATTGTGCTCGGGGAATAGTCAACCTTTTCTTTTTGACTAAGAGGAGACTATTCTGATCAATAAATATAATTTATTACTTCAGGATAATTGCTAATAGCAGACAGTGGGGAAAGGCCTGGTTCTTCTATTTGAGAGAAATATTGATAACCAAACAAAGTTGATTTTTTAAGTCCTGCTAAAAATCTAAGTCAAAACCAGATAGCTTGATTACAAAATAGTGACAGGAAGTTAAGTGCTCTTGAGATATATAGCTATAAAATGAAGATGCTTTTATCATTGTAATGCTTATTGCATGTCATTATAAATCTGTAAAACAGCTACTCTTTTAGAGAAGCCCACAAACTTTGCAGGTGTACCTTTCTTTCTGTCTCTCTTTCCCTTAATCCCTTTGCTTAAAAGTCAACACTAAAATCTCTTAACTAAATATTTCAAAAAAAGAATTACATAATATACTATGAGTATGTTACTATGAGTAATTACTATGAGGAATATACTTGGTTAAGACAATATATTGGCTAATATTATTACTATTTTTGAGACAGGGTCTGTCTAGGTGGCCCTGGCTGTCCCTGTACTCAGCATGTAGATCAGACTGGCTTTGATCTCACAGAGATCTGCTTACCTCTGCCTCCCAAGAGCTGTAGTTAAATGCATGCATCACAATATGCACAAAATTTTAAGGTGTATTAACACAATTAAAAGAAGACAATTTACTATTCTTTAATAAGCATTATTGTCAGGGGCTGCTTCAGGACTTCAAGGTGAGAAGAGTCCTCTTTTCTGAGGAATTGACAATCTGAAAAGAGAAACCCACAGGTAAACAAGCAATTGTCATGTAACATACAGTGGTGCTGCAGGAAGCACAGGGATTTCTTGTGAGCTCCCTGGAGAGAGAATAGCAGACCTGCCTGAGAGACAGCAGGGACACTTCAGTGTTATTAAAATTTCCAAGTTTATCAGGTAGAGAAAGGAGGAAAGGATACATGAGACAGAAAATAACATCATCTGCTTGTATTTACTTGTCCAGTTATCTGCCTGAAATGAAATCAGAGAAATGTGTAGCATTATCTGCCTTACTTTTGAACTTTTAGGACTCTTTTTATATTTTTCCAGGGGAATAGTAATGGGAAATTGACAGATTTGGTATATTCTTAGATAATTTCCTTGGCAATGTTGACTTTTCTTATTCTTCCAAAAATAATCAGGATGGAATAGAAGCTATTGACTTAAGTCACCTTTGTCCATATACATTAATTCCCCACCACCACACACCAGCACTCAGAACAGGCTTCCAGCAGGCAATTTACCATACTGAGTCTTTTTAAACCCATGCCTCCCTTTTATTGCTTACATTTGAACCTTAGAAAAAGAATAATGTTAGCATATGTGTTATCTAATGGCATACTTACTTGTGTGCAATATAATGCTATGCATTTTCAATGGAAAGTCATTCTTCATCTTCATGACAACCTAAAGACAAATTCCCCCTTCTCTGATTTGTGTCTGAGAAAACAGACACATAGAAGATAAGTAACTTGGCCAATTCGTGCACCAAAGTTTTAAAGTTGGCTTTGGAACTGAGAGAGATTGATTCATGTACATACTCCAACCTTAGTTGGATACGAGACTCTCAGTATCGTGTATATTCTAAAAATACTTAATATGGATATGTTGTGCAAGACAATTATATGAAGCTTTTCATTATTTCTAGTGTGTAGAGAATTTAGTGTACTTTCAGATCATTATTTCATTTTGATCTTAAGCACATTCTTATTAGGGTAGACCAGATAGAGAGCATATATCATTGATGACAAAACTAAGACTCAAAAGGTTTGAATTGGTCAGCATTTCACAATTAAGAAAGATTCAGAATGGGATCTTTCTATCTTGTCCTGTTGTTCCCTTCAAATGAGTAATGTGGGTAATGCTTAAATACCACTAAGACATATGAAAGGAAAGTTTCATTGTCCCAGTAATTCATACAAGCTTTAGGCAGAATTAGTAAAATGCTCAACAGCCAGACCATGCTTCTTTGTAAAAGCCAAATCTAATTTTTAGAAGTTAAAATTTTTTTTATACTACTAATCATTCTTGACATTAGTTTCCCAATTTCTGTATAAAAATTACATTGCAATTTTAATGGGGACCACATCAAATCTGTAGGTTGTTTTTGGCAGTATAGACATCTTCACAATATTAATCCTACCATTCCATGAACATGGGAGACCATTCCATCTTTTTCTATTTTGCTCAAATACTTTTATCAGTGTCTTAAAGTTTTCTTTGATAAGTCTTTCACTTCTTTGGTTAGATTTAATCTAAGATATATCTGAAGCCACTGTGAATTGTTTTTTTCCCTGATTTTTTCTCTCTCTATGCAAACTTTGATTTTGATAAAGGGGAAAGTTGGCTGCCCCAAATAATTATAAAAATTACACAATATAGGGAGATGGCTTGCTGGTAAAGTATTTGCTATGTAAGCATAAAAATCTGAGTTTGATCCTAACACTCATAGTGACAGGTACTTATATTGGAGGAAGTAGAGGCAGAACCATGAGGACTTGAGTTGTATCTTCAGAGAATTCAGCCCAATTGGTGAGCTACAAGTCTCCTTAAGAGATGCTGCCTCAGAACACAACATGGGCAGCTTCTGAGAAACAATATTTAAGGTTGACCTTTGGCCTCTGTAAACACCTGAAAACACATGGTGGTATATATATATATATATATATATATACACACACACATTTGCATACAGGTACATTAACACATACACACAAAAAAGTTTAAACAGTGTCAGAAGTTTGTATACAGTAAAATCTTAATGCTTTTGTGTCACCATAGCTAATTACATTGTGATAGGAGCAACATGAGGCTTTATGTTGTTTCTATTTTAAAGATAAATGAATATATACACAGCTGATGGTAAGTGTTGATGAGAGGCTGTCTGTTTGCTGCTAACATCAAATACTCATTTGTTACTTCTGTACAGCTTCCTGTTTTCTTCCATTAAATTTAGTTTTTTTAGCAAGTATTAGAGAAATACTATATGAAAGTAGGGGAAAATTAATTTTACTCCAGTCCTTGAATTTATACAATGGTAGGAAAATAGTTTAAACTTTCTTGGTTACGGTTTTGTTTTTATGTGAGAATACAGGGAGATATTAATGGTTTGAATATAAAATATCCTTCATGCTTTGAACTCCTGGCTCCTGCTTGGTGGAACTACTTTGGGAGGCTCTAGACTTTGGAGGGGCTGGGGCTTATTTGTAGAAACTAGAAGGTCATCTGCCCCCTACGAGGTGAACTGCCTCCTCTAACAACAGTGCAACAGTCATGATGTTCTGCCTTCACTGAAGGTCTGGAATCAATGGAGCCTAACGCTTGGACTGTGATCTCTGAAATCATATAGCAAAATAAATCCTTCCTCCCTTAGATTATTTATACCAGTGATATCTTGTCCTAGCAACAAGAAAAGCAGTAATTCACAGAGTATACAAGATGTTGCCTTTAGGATTAAAGTCAATTAATTGTCTCATCATTATCACTACATGATATTTGTCCACTATTTATTTGGTTCTTTTTTTGTACAAACCCTTTTAGGAATGCAAAAAAAATTGTTGCTTAGCAATAGATCAACTTTATTGTTGGAACTCGTAGTTCACTTCTCTCTTCTTCCCCAACCCCCACCCCACCCCCACCCGGGGCCCATTTCCCTAAACCAGTACAAACTGCAGTTCCATAAACATGCACAAACATTGGCTTAACGTATGTAAGCATGAAATTTGGCCCTATCACCAAATAAATTCATGATCGTCTTCAAGTAAGACCTTTAGCTTCTTCAATCTCCTTTTTTTCACCTGAGATATTTTTAATTTTACTTAACCCAATTTAATGTCAGAACCATTGATCATCTCATGAGAAAACTGCTTAGGGAAACTTCAGAGTAGAAGCACTGTGTGTAGGATAGGAAGAGGCTTCACCAATAAGTAAAGATTTGAAAAGAGGGAATCAGGCTTCTGGCCTCCTTCCAAATTTGGCTTAACTTCAACAAAAACCAAAACCTTAGACTGCCTTGCTCCTCTTTCAACTCATTAAACTCATGTTCCTTGTTCTCAAAATATATTCTTCATGTTTTGTTTCCTACCAATTTCCATATCCTTTTCCAAGACTCTTCTTCAGTGGTTTGGTTATGTAAGTGTATAAAATTTTCAAACAATAAAAAATATTTCACAAAATAATGAAGCAGTTATATGTTCTATAGCCAATGAGTAGAGGAATTAAGGTAATATTCTATGAAAAGTCATTGCCAATTTTCTAAAGTTATTTTATAGCTATATGTGTTTAAACGCAATTTTTCTAAAGTATAACTTCATGAGAACATGCCAATCATTGCTAAGGACATCTAGTCCTTTCTTGAGATCTATGACAGCCAACAATGGACCTGAGTTTGCAGGAGCATGATAACGGGCTGCCAAGAATCTGTACATTTGTTTGTTGCCTGCCTCATCACATCTAACCACTTCTCGTTCACCTCCCTCCAGCTACCAGAGGCCAAGAGACCAGATAACTGAGCTCTAAAAAAACTACATGAATTCCTAAGTGCGTTAACGCAGGACTTTATGGTCAAGATTTCTGGCTTCTCTGAGGCCTTTATCACAGACTTCTGACAAGCTGGACTTCTGGATAAGTGGAAAGTTACAGTATTTTAATGGTTTAGTGTCTAGTTTATGCAAATATAGAATAAAAATGTAGATATAAACAGAATTTAAATTAAGAGGTAAGCATAAACTCACCAAGACTATTTAAAATATAATTTAATATAAAACTATTCCATTTTATATCCCTCTTTTCCGTTATAGAATTGAGAGGTAAAGGGCTCGGCAGATAAGAATAATGAACAAAAGGCTAAATCATCTACTGCTTACACTTCAAATAAGCCAGCTAATTGTTTATTTATTTGTGCAGCAGTTGTTGCCTTGATTATACACCATTAGCGACTATTAATAAATGAAACTGTGTTTTCATTTCCCAGAGCAATTTGGAGTCCCATAAATTGTCACATTTTCATTAAAGAGGTTCATCTTTCTACATGCCTGATCAACAAACATGGCCAAGGCCTGCAGTGTGATTAGAAATATAGCATGAGACTTGAAGAACAAAACAGCAAAAGGAAAATTTATGAGCTTTCTTATTTTCTCTGGAGGTGATATTTGTCTTCAGGTGTGTGTTACTGGCAGATTTATAAACTAAGAAATTATTAAGATGCATTTGTTCTTTACTGAGAAAAGTAAAGAAGCGTCTGATGATAAACCAAACGTCTTTATTGTGTTTGAGGTAATCACATGTTATCCCCACCTCTGGTAAATAAAGACGAAAGATTAAAGAATTAAATATGAATTTTCTTTAGGCATGCAGCCCGCAAGAGGCTAGCCATGCTTACAGACGATGCTGAGTGGACCAATGGGCTTAAGTAAGATAGAGTGGAGAGAGGGGCGGGGAGACAGGGAGGAGGGAGACAGAGGGAATATTGAAAGGTTGGGAGGCACAGTAGTGGGACAGTAGAATGGGTAAAGGAGGAATAGAAGGAAAAGCAATAAAAGGTAAATTTGATCAAAACATGTTATGTACATGTACAAAAATTGTAAACAATAAGAGTATTCAATGAGTCAGTGAATCAGCTCTCTAGGCAGAATTATATAGAAATCTTGATTCCTTCACTCTTTGCCCATGAGACCTAGAACTGACATCCTCAGCCTGATTTTTATCCTATCAGAAAGAAAACTACTATTTTATTTATCTTGGGAACTGAACGAGGACAGTATAGCTACAGGGATTGGCATATGGTAGGCATGCAGTCATATAACTCCATTGTCTTCTATTAAACCATGTTTGTTTCATAAAATTTTTAATATGTATAAAAAGAAATAAGACATTGAATAGTTTTACAGGGCTCCTTTTCCTTGATGAATTTAGAAGACTAACAGTGTTTGAAAAATTTATGGTAAATAAATCCTAGTAAATAAATGTCCCAGTTTCAGAGAGCCATTTTACTATATATTCCTAGATGAATGCTAATAGGGTATCTATCCCAAATACGTCTCAAGTGGCAAAAACCATTTTTGTAGGATTGGTTTATATTCATTCATCAAAAGGAAGGTGTGACGGGATGTTCTGCTCTGATGTGAGTCAGAAGGCCTTGAATCTGGTCATGAGCTATGACACTTACTGTGTGAAAGAGCACTATGCTCATTCTCTCTGGCTTCATGACTATTATGCAGAAGCTGAAATAAATGATTTCTGGGGCAGTCCCCAGCTGTGGCAAGACAAAGCTTTCAAGCTGTGTTATATAGAACAAAATTTTGTTGAAGTATTTCTTTTCCTTAAAAAGTTAAAGTTTAAACAAGCCTGAGAATGCTGTGTATAATCTCCTCCTTAGGTAATTCATGAATTAAAGATCCCAGAATATTCCCCAACTAGATACACTCTTATTCACGTTACCTTCCTTTACAGTTAGCATTCGTTAGTCAAGGGCAGCATCGCCTAACCTTATGAATCCATAGAAAACTTCAACAGAGCAGGGAGTTGGGGAAACTATAGAGCTCTCCAAAGTGTAGAGAGTAGGCAGTTGGTAGGATAATGCTTTCAAAAATACCGATTTTTATGATTTTTTCCAGTTTTTCAAATCTAAACTAGTTTCTGAAAAATAATAAAAAAATATGAAGCTGAGTAGATAAAGAAATTCGCTCAGATGAAATTGACTATATCTTTATAAAGTGAATTGGGACATTCAGCACCTCATTTCTTCTGAGCCCAAAGAATTCTGAGCCAATTTAGAAGGTGCCAGTACAGCTAAAAGGCAGTGAAACTTGCTTTAAGGGAGAACTTCACTGGATCTTGCATAGAAACAGAGCCTTGGAGTCTAATCAGCTCTGCCTCTTTGGCTTTGTCCCTGCGCCCCCTTTTCTTTCTGTCTGACTCTGTGTCTTTCTCCCCTCCCTTTTCTGTCTCTGTCTCTCTCTCTCTCTCTGATTAGGAATGAGCTTGTCACAGCACATGTGTAGAGATCAGAGGACAACCTCTGGAGTCAGTTTGCACATCTTTCTTATTTGAGACAGGGTCTGTATTACAAATCTGTACAGGAATAGAACCAATAGAAGAAATAATATTGCAAAGGATATTTATTAAATTGGCACTCCAATAATGCTATCTAGAAACTAGATAGGCTAAGAACCCAATAGATACTCAAGTCCAAGTGGCTGGATGGCTTACGAATCCACATTTGTGGCCTAGAGGATTCTTGGAATGGCACTGGTGCTCAGTCCTCCTTAGAAGCTAAGCTCTGATGTCAGTGGAAGATGGCAGCTACAACAGCAGTAACAGGCAAAAAGCACTGAACAACAAGGCACAAAGAAAGTTAGGACAAAGGCAATAGTGGTTCATTATGGCCTCCTTCATATTTGAGCTGCTGCCAGAAGGCAATGTGTACTCTGTGTAAGGGCCTGCCAGAGTCAGCTAATTCTTCAAGGATACTTTTACATATTTGCCTAAAGAACATCTCTTAGTTGATCCCAGGTTCCATTAAGTTGACAAAATTAGCATCTGTCTTCAGCAACTTATTAAAGAAAATGTTTGGGACTCATAGTTACAGAGGGTTAGAGTCTGCGACCATCCAGGCAGGGTGCATGGCAGAGGAGGGCAGACATAGTACTGACATCTTTATCCCCAAGTCAAAGAGCTAACTAAGAATGGCATAAGTTTTTGAAACCTCCACAATGTCAATACCTAAAACTGTGCATTCTAACCCTTCCCTAAGAGTCCTACCAACTGGGGACCAACTATTGGAACATCTGAGCCTATGAGGAAATTCTCACTCAAAGCTCCACACCACCACAAGCTATCTTGTTATTTCAATTGCTTATCCCAAGCTAGATGGCTTCCAAGAATTCTGTACTTTATAGCTCACATCACACTTTAAGGAACACTATGATTAGAGAATTACGTGTCTGTCTTTACATGAGTTCTGCGGATTTGAACTCAGATCCTAATGATTATGTGGCAAGCACTCCACACTCTGAGCCTTCTCTGTAGCCCATAAGCCAGCTATGATTCATACTTGCCCTTCAATCTTCTATAATCATAGGCAAGCTACTCGATTTATCTTAGGGTATAACTCCTAATTCATAAAATAGAGATACAATTATATGCTTCATGTTAATCATCATGAGTATTAAATAAGATAAATGGACACGACAACAACTTGAAAAACTATAAAATTCTATGCAAACAGAGTTATTAACAGTTTGTTAGATAGTTGTTTCTAAAATTACTAAGTGTTTTATGTCACTCAAGTCATTGGTCTGGAAAAATAATAATTGCTGTGAAATTACAAGACTGGGTGTTCTTTGAACAGCCCACCCCATGGCTTTATTTTATGCAAATCTGTCAAGACAGGAGATGCTGTGCAGGCTTCCTGAAGGCAAGGGAGCTGGCAAGAGCAGTCAGAGCTCCAGGCTGGCTCCTCTGATAGGGAGTCAGTTTCCTTCCAGCTGTCACGCAGTCACTGTTTACAAGCCCCTTTGTTATTTCCATAATTAATCAAGTACTTGCCCAATAAAAAATTGTCATCATCGACAGAGGAACATGTAGATCATTGCCTTTGGTGTGACATTTTTGTATTTTAGGAGATCAAGCTCACCATCTTACATGTATCAGATAAATACTCCACCAGTGAACTACACACTAGTCTGCTGTGCTTTGTTTTTAGAGTTGGTGTTTTTTACCATTAGTTATTTGCATTTACTTATGTCATTTACTCTATCTCTCTCTATATATACATATAATTGTATATCTATCTATCAATCTATATATCTATATTTCTATATATATACATTTATCTATCTATCTATGTAAAATCATTTATATATAGATAGATATGTATAAAATCTCTCTCTCTCTCTCTCTCTCACATACACACACACACACACACACACACACACACACACACACATATATATATATATATATATATATATATCATGACAAATCTTGTTCATATTTTCTACTCCTTCTCTTTTTGGTGCTATAATTGCATACCCTGCACATCTTTATGCACTGCATATTTTCTAAGCCTATGAGAAAACTAGGATGTGATAGGCTCTGCAAGTGGATTCTAGCGGGCTTATTTGTCAGCTACATATATTGCATTACATTAATCTAGCTGGATCTTTGGAATATAAAGATATATGGCTTGTAGTTGGTGAATAATTTTCTTATAAATAAGTCCTCCCAAATTTGCATTTCTTAACTGCAATCTGAGGAATACATTGGTAGTATTACATGTTTATTTCTCGGTGCTGCTAAGAATAGAAAATGTTGCAATGCTTATAAGCAGCAACTAAAAATGGACTGATCTTAGAATATTCACTTAATAACAGAAGTTCTGTCTACTAAAATATAGTAGAATAAAATATTTCTTCTGAAATCTAAGTGAGAGCTTCTAGATTATTTAAAAGGCCTTCCTTTTACTTGGGAATTTATACTAAGAAAAATTCTTCCAAGTTTTTAAGTTATTCCAAAGGTATTCTTGAAAACATATGCCCCAATTTCCCTTCAAACAAAAATTAATAAAGTAACAATACATGCATCTCTAGATGAAAAGATGAACGTTATGTAATCAAATTCCAGGAACCACACACATGTTAACAAATAGCTCTTTAGAGACAGAAGAAAACTCCCCACTCTAATAACTTATTTTGCTGATGCTTTAATGGCTTCAAAGACTTAGAAGTACCATAGATATTTTTTAAAAAGTCCACTCTATTAAATATTACTCATTCTATCTTCTGGTTTCTTTTCCAGTACTAACCCAGCTGTGCCCCTATGCAACACAGTCCAGTTCTCTGCAGTTTCCATTTGCAATGTATAAAGAGAGGGAGTAGCATGTGTTTGAAGTTATCTGATAGACTAAATGCATTTATTATTCTCAATAGTCAAATACCTAATTCTATATATTTCTAGATCATGGGAAGACAGTAAGTAAGTTCAACAGAATGTGAATAAAATCACTTATTTCTTCAAAATATCTCAGTCAATTTATCTTATGCAAGAATTCTTGAGCAACAAAGAATATCATTTTGCTGAGTTTTTACACTGGGAAAAAATGATCACTGATATTCGTGTTGTTTTTGAAGGTAATTACATGAGATCAGTCCTGGAACATAACATCTGTGTTAGGATAGGATGTACAGGAAACAGACTAGGAGGAATTTTCTTTTTAAAATTAAAAAAAAAAAGCTTAAAATGAAAAGATTCATTATTACTATGTTATGAGTATGGTTGCTTTGCCTGCTTGTGTGTCTAGGTACCACGTGTATGCACAGTTTTTGTAGTCTAGAAGAGACAGAAGTTTCCATCAAACTGGAATTACATACAGTTTTGAGTTTCCATGTGGGTTCTGGGAATCGAACCTGGATCCTCTAGAAGAGAACTCAGTGCCTTAACCACTGAACATATACATGAAATTTTCTTGTATGAGGATTGCTGGAGAACAATATTGGATAAAACTCATAGGAAATGAAGGAAATAGTATTGGGCAGAAGGAGATGCAGAAATATGATGTTGCTAGAACAACATCCTCAGACATTTTCATATGTAAGTGGTTAACTAGAATTACACTCCAGGCTTGTCTTCTTTAAAGGAAGGAATAGTAGGTCTCCTATGGCCAACCACTGTCAAATGACTTATTGCTGTTCTTGAGGGATGGTGCCATACTAGCAACTGCGAGGTTAGTATGTTGAAAATGGCCGCAGCCGTAGCTAGATCAGACCAGACATGATGAGCGGTGGCTCCTGAATTGTTTCCGTTCATTCTGTTGTAGAGACCCCATCCATGTGTTCATTATGCCAGCATTTAGAAGGCAGATAAAGGAAGACAACTGAGATTATCACATTGGCTCAGATGTTCCCATCATTGCTATTCATGTCCTCTGTTTGCTGCTACTCTTTATTGTCAATGTGATTTAAAATTCTTCATAGTTCACAAACTTCCAGATCCCATCCCCTTAACCCTCCAGGTATTCTTGAACCCTCAATCTTTGCCCTTGTGGGCCCTTGGTCATTCACAGCTTCCTTTAAGTCCCCATATATTTACTTTTACAAGTAGTTTTAGTTCAAACAAAATAAATGACCAAGTGTACAAATAAACAATATAGTTTCTGCTCGGTCAGAAAGCATTTGTCTCAGACTCGTTCTTCGAGTCTACCACTGAATAGGACAATGATGGGGCAGTGCTCTTATTTTCCTACTCATTAGCCTGGCCCACTTTTCATCTTCCTCTGTGAGTTTGTAATTAGAAAATTCATGGCTGTAGAGATGACTCATCATTTTGGAATGCTGATGGCTCTTCCAAAGGACCTGGATTCTGTTCTAGCACCCACATTGCACCTCACAATTGTTTGTGTTCCAATTCCAGGGGATCTAACACCCTCACACCAATGCACATAAAATAAAAT
Source organism: Cricetomys ansorgei (assembly GCA_026225945.1). Taxonomy (NCBI): domain Eukaryota; kingdom Metazoa; phylum Chordata; class Mammalia; order Rodentia; family Nesomyidae; genus Cricetomys; species Cricetomys ansorgei. Next base: position 4,264 of record JAMJFZ010003733.1, on the reverse strand, counting down.
TAAATACATTATTTTTTAGAAAAGAAAATTCCTTTGTTTTTCTTCATATTTACCTATAAGTGTGAACTGAAGAAGTGCTGAGGTAACCCAATAGACTACATAGCTTCTATCCTGCCTGTTCTTGCATCTTAATTGTATTTTCTGCCTTTAGTTGTAGAAGTTTATTTTTAGTTATGTTTAAAATGGTTGTTTTGTGATTGTTGGGGGAAGGGCTGCCTAGGTTTAGTGTTTTGCATTGTCTGCAATTGTTGATTTTATGTAGGGGATGTCTGATTGCTCATGAGCTGCATGTGATATCAATAGAACATCCGGGGAGCCTAGGCATCAAATTCCCCTGAGATTAAATGCTCAGGGTTCCGATGTCCACTAAGTCATTTGCCATGATGGTGGTTCCCTCTGCTAAAGTCTAGTAGGGATTTGCACCTATGAATATGCCTACTTGTCATCCTTGCTGAGTCACCAAGCAGTGTACTACTAAGGACTTTGTTTATGGTGGTCCTAGTTTTCTTACATCCTCCTTGGGATGAATTACTATTAGGCCTACCAGCTTAGGATACAGTGGTTCTGATAGGTCAGTTCACGATGAGTGTCTTTACATAATCATCACTCAACAACCCACCACTATCCACTCCACTCAAACCAGGAATCAATAGTCAATATTTCCTTAATTCTGTAATAGCAGAGATTTTCTCTAGAACAGTGTCAATTGTATCTTTCTTCTTCCTTTGATAATTGCCCCAGATTTCACAAGAATCATTTCTTATGAGAGTTACATTCAATGCCACAATTTGTACCCAAGACCCTGGCATTTTATGTTATTCATTGAATTTTAAATAATATTCTTTGAAAAACACATCTAGAATATCATCATGATCCAAACATCTTTGGAGTATGATATGATGAAAAGGAGAAGCGCTCAGAAAAAACTATGATATTCTTGCTCATCCAGCACTTTTGTGAAAATACTTATTTCTCTGTCCTAATGTGAGCATAAGCGAGCACATGTAACCCATCAATATCTGCACATCTAGTCCCTGAGACCATGTTATTATATTTTAATAAATGCATTACCACAGTTGGTTAGCAAATTTTAGTGAGAGGCATCATTTGATTGTTATGGTGATTTACTCTCATGTTTATTATTCTTCTTGTTTAATAGGGCCCAGACTTGAGAACTCACAAGGGAATGATAAGAACCAGCACTTTTGCATGCTGTAAAAATATCCCCTGTTCTGTCCTCTTCCTATGATGCAGTACTGACAAGTTTGTGTGTCAGAGACTTCTCCATTGTCTCATTTACTGATCTCTCTTCTTTTCAAATTTAGAAACCCATGTACAGTTTCTGGAAAGTTCTACAAAGTTTAGTGGAGCATGTCTATTTTAGCTCTATACAATAGACTCCATGTGATCTTCCCTAAACTGTATAGCCCTTGTGCTCACTATATCATACGCATCACCAATCTAACATGAGGGAAATTATAAAACTTAAACCAATGCATAATGAGGTCAACTCAAACTTTTCTCCGTGAGATTCTGAAATGTTTGGATGTTCTGACTTCCTGGGTCTCAAGATTCATCTTTGTGGAGTTGCAGAATTTTTGTCAGAGGGAATCAGGTCTGAGAACTGACTTCATATTTGAGTTGAGTCAAGATGGAGTCTTTTTATTGGAGAAGCTTCCCTCAAGACTATTGATTATACATTCTTGATTTGGGAGTGGGGTGGGCACTATATACCCTGAGGTCTACCAGTACTGTATTTCTATCTACCTCACAACTGAAGGCACTATAGTCTCATTGCCAGCTAGTCAACATATGATCTACCTTTGTGATCTTGTTTACATATCTTCTCTGGGTTCACTTCTGACAATGATAGCCTTAGGTCTGACATAAAAATAACTCTTTATATGATGCTTGGTGGAGTGTCCTTGGAAACAAAATCTGTGAGAAGAAGGGACACAGAAATAGGCAGGTGGTGGAGTTTGAGCATTAATTCTGTAGAAGAGATGTCTATTCATGCAACAGAAAGCTCTGTGGCTTGGACTACCTCCTTTCCCCACCCAATAGAAAGGGACCAGGCTTGTGTATCATCACAATAACTAATTATTGTACACGGATTGCCCTCAGATAATGATCAGAGGCTTTGTTGCAGCAGTTTCTTTTAGTTGATGATAACTACTCGCCAAGGATCCAGCTAGCCACTAAGGCTCCAGGCAGCTGGGAAAGTGAATGCTTTGGAGCTCAGTGATTATCTGAGAAGTGTACTATGCTATGTTCTGTGTGTTGATTTAGGTAATTTTTTCTGTTCCTGCACAAATTTTTATGTATTTCTTTGTAGCACCTTATTATTGGCCAAGCCAGGAAATTACTGCAAATGGACACACTTTAAAATAAAACCTCCCATTCTGCCTAAACGCGACACACACATGGATGCTTTCTGTGACCTATTACTGCTTTCCAGCCATGTCCCCAGTGTTCTGATATTACACAAATGGCAGACTCTGGGAATTAAACAGCGTGGCTCTAAGGGAATGGATGTGGTTGCACACTGCAGGAATTTAGCTGCTTCACAGCCCCCTGAGGCTTCCCAAGTACTTCAGAGTTCTAGTCAGCTGCAAAATATTGACTCTAAAACACCTCTGTCCTGGAATGGATCCACTCAGAAAAAGCACTTGAGTCTCATTTCTCTCTTAACAATTGAACTGCAATTACATATCAAGAGTTTATTTGATTGTGGTAGGGGTGGGAGTGCATTCAAAGGGGGGCTTAAAGAAGGAATATATAAGGATATAAGACAATACATTGAGAATTAAGGAGGAAACACTGGAAATGCTTTTTTTTTTCTAATGTTCAATTGGTAAAGTTCAAACTGCTTTAAGAAATATTTGTCTGCAGAAGTCCTACTTCACAGCATGGGTTTGTAGAGAAATGAAATTAAATTTGTTAGTGAAATATGCCTCTGCACCAGTTTCCTTTTCTTATATAGAGCATATTTTTTTTCTGTTCCTGCACAAATTTTTATGTATTTCTTTGTAGCACCTTATTATCGGCCAAGCCAGGAAATTACTGCAAATGGACACATAACATCACATAACCAGATTTTATAGCTTTAAATCTGAAATAAACAGTAAGGTATCTTCTTTCCCCAAATTTCTGTATTTCTCCACATAATGCATTAGTGTAACTGGTTTAAATAAATGTGTGCCACAGTTTTTCTAATCTGAGTCCGTGAGCTCTGATCTCCCCCACTACTTGACAATTAATTAATGAATCAAAACCTAGTCCGCATGGGACTAGAGAAACGGTTCCATAGTTAAAAGGACTCACTCCTCTTCCAATAGAACCAGTTTGGTTCCCAGCACAAAATAGTAGGGACTTATAAACACTTCTTAGACTATGTCCAAGGATCCAGTGCCCTCTCCTGGACTCCGTGGTAAGCACACACACACCACACAGACACACCACACACACACACACACACACACACACACACACACAAAGAAAAACCCCTAGTCTTTAGTGTTACACATTTGCGTAGATTAGTATTACAGTCTCAGAGCAAAAACGAAATATTTAGAATCCAATGTTTGCCTGGCGTCCTGGTGTCTAGGATATGTCTGAGATGACGTGTACCCTTTAACTATACTACATGACTGCTGCAAATAACTTCTATGCTATGACTCTAAATCTTATGTTTTAACTTGTGTAGTATGAATCTCATATGTACTCATATACGGTGAGTTACTCTATGCACTCGTTAAAGTTTATTTGTCTATGTATGCATGTATGTATGTGCTTGTGCATGCATATTTCTATGTGTGTCTGTGGCAAGGAAACCCATGGGGCAGTGAGAGGGTAATCTCAGGTGTTGGTCCTTTAGTTCTACCTTGATGGAGACAGGGTCTCTTTGTTGTTTTTCTGCCGAATATGCCAGACTAGGTGGCACACTCACTGAGCATTGTTCTGTCTCCATCGTCCATCTTCCTGTGGGACGCAGGGATTACAGATGTTCTAGCTACTCAGTTTGCTTTAATGGAGATTCTAGGAATCCTAACCCAACTTTCTTTCCTCGCTGGACAAATATTTTGATCTATTAAACTATCTCTCCAGACTCTCCTTAAGACATTTTACACTTTATACCTGTCATTCTGAGTCAACATTCATGTTAAAAACTGCCTACCTTTGTGTCTCCCTTACATGTACATTAAATGTGTTTTAATTGATGTTCCATTCTTTTGAGATTTGCAGACTATCTCCTCTTTGTCCT